>APFE030009500.1:48823-66316 GCA_000404065.3 Pinus taeda
GTTATACTGCACCTATTTACTGTTAATATGCTTAATAATGTCCTGATGCATTTACTGAAGATTAAGCTAACTGAATTATAAGATCTCTGGGTATACGCTATTTGCTTTAGACACAGTCACGTGTATACGCTGGTTCACGTCATTGAAGTAGCGTATATGAATCTGAGTATGAAATTGAAAAGTTTTATCTGATCTGATAATACTGATTCACCCCCCCCTCTCAGTATTATTTCCAACAATAAGTTTGTTGGATATACGATGGTTGTCTTAAATAAAATTGTGTGTACACGCAAGTTACCTTCATTGAAGTAATGTATATAAATCAGAGTATGAAAAAAAAAATATTGATTTGACTAATACTAATTCATGCCCCCTCTCAGTATTATTTCCAACAATTGGTATCAGAGCAAGTCCTTTAATAGAAGCTTGATCGCTTGAAGGAGATCTGCAGAAAGAATGGGAAGGAAGCTAAAGAAGAAAGCACCTCAGAAGAAGAAGACAGCTCAAAGGAACAATGATAGTAGGAGAGACAATTGGCCATCAGGTGGAAGCAAGTATTCAGATTCAAAACAAGAAGAAGAACTATCAGGTACAAATTTTTGATCTTCTAGTGATACTTTTCTCTGTTCAAGCAATGTTGAAGATATTGAAAGTAATCGTGAAAGAAACATAGAGGCAAAAGTTAAAAGACTCGCAAATAAAATCAGAGATCAGCAAGATCTATTTAACAAAAAAAGGGAGTGTGCCTTCAGAGAAGAATTTACCAGATTAAAATCTCAGTTGGAGGAAGGAAACAAAGTAAGGAAGAAATACAAGGAAAAGGAAGATCAATGTCAAAAGCTACAGGATGAAGTGACATCATTAAGAAATGAAGTAAATGAAAAGAGTACAACAATCAAGAGACTTAAAGATAGATCCAGTTACTATGAAAGTCTTGAAGCTAAGATCTTATCTCTAAAAGAAGATCTTGAAAAATCAAATAAGAAAAATGAAGAACTACCTCAAGTAGATGAAGAACAAGAAAATAAGATTCTCAAATTAAGGAAACAAGTGGAAGAAGGAAGAAAAGTTGAAGAAATCATGAAGAATCAATATCTTGAAAAGGAAGAATAATATCAAGTTGAGGTAAATATCTTAAAAGGTAAATTAGAAGAAAATGATAAATTGTTACAATTTCAAGATAGTACTAAGATTTTGGATAATATTCTTAGTAGTCAAAGGTCTCCTACCATCAAAACTGGTCTTGGTTTTCATGAATACGTTGAAGGTGAATCTATCTCTCAAGATGAGGCAAGGAACTCTAATGCAAAATATGCAATGCTCAACAAGATGAGAAGTCAACCCCATCAACAACCAAGGAAAGAAAGTCTTCAAAGAAAATCTTTTAATCCTAATTATGGAAATTATAGTCGGTTATTTACTCTGATGAATAATGTTGAATCTTTTATATGTCATAATTTTGGACATGTTGCAGCAAGATGCAGCAGTAGAATGGTTCAAGGCTATCAAACAGAAAGATCATCAGCTTCCAGGTACTTTAAGGGATATTGTTTTTCTTGCAATATGTTTGGTCACAATGCCATTGACTATTATTGAAGGAATATGAAATATGTAAGATGTTATGCATGTAAAAAATTTGGACATATAGAAAAGGAATACATGAGAAAATTTCGAGCACCATACCAAAAGGAGAAAACATCATCACACTCAAAGATATGGAAGAAGAAGGAAGTATAGTCAGAAGGATGTGGCATAGCACAGTGTACAGACATAACAGACTCAGGGGGAACTGAAAATGTGAAACTTCAGTGTTCTAAATCTCATACGCAATTTTCATGAAGACAAGTCACGTATATACGCGAGTTTGAAGCTCACAGTCACATATATGTTGGTTTGAGGAAAAAGAAATGGGACAGGCTCAGAAAAAGGGGTCTGATATGGTTCAGTCAATTATCAAATATCTACTCTGTTCTGATTGATGATGATTACAGTCTATTGATAATATGTAGAAGTGCTCTTGGCCATCATAAATTTTTGATGCCTTGGCATATATCAGATTGGTGATGATGCCTTGATGATTCTAACTAATATTTGCAATGATCAGATCTGACAGTGAACAGTTGGCACAGGTTCAGGGGGAGCATATGCTGCTAATAATGCATTGTTGGCATTATGGTACATGAAGATAATTATATTTCTTTATCCACATAGTTGTTTGATTTAGGTGACTCATTTAATGATGGACATATATAGGTTGTTGATCTTGATGTTGCTGACAGATGTTGATGGTGCATATCATATATGGTGTATGATAGTTGTTGATGACTATTGTGGTCTTGTTTAGATTATTGGTCCTTCTTATAAATGTCATGTATATCATTTTATGTAAAGGTCATGAAAACACCTAATTTGTAACCCCACTATGCATGGGAAGGATGATGTAATAGTTTCTATTTCAGTAATGTATAAACATTTGGTATATCCCCACTTGGTTGGGTGGATGAGTCAAAATTGGTGTATCCCCACTTGGTTGGGTGGATGAGTCAAAATTGGTGCATCCCCACTTGGTTGGGAGATTGATGTATGTATGAGTCAATGGTGATAGGAAGTTCATACTCACTTAGTTGAGTTATAGAATCATGTTATTCTTTTGAAAAATATTTTTGCATACTCTGCATGTGCTCAGGGAGAGCATGGAAGGTTTAGTGCATCTCAACGTGTACAAAGAGGGAGCTTAATCAAAGAATTCAGCATGTACTCAAGGGGAGCATGGAAAACATAATGTCTATCAAAGGGGGAGAATATCTTGGTCCACCCTTTTCCTTTGATGTCAAAGGGGGAGAGTGTCTTGGTGTTGTTGCTGCCACCAATTTCAAAGGGGGATATTGTTGGAATTATGATACAGGTGTTGTCCTTGATGGTAACTCACACAAATGACAATTCACAGTGCAACAAGTTAACAGCAAAGGATTACAGATCAGACTCCAGAGGTTGAAGAAAGAGAGTGGTTTAAGAAGTATACGCTAGTTCACTTTTTCCAAAAAGCATATACATGTGGGTTAATAGAACAAAAGGAGCCTATACATATACATGCACTTTCATAGACGGAAAATCATGTATGGGATGGAAAATCAAGGTTTTTGTCAAAGGTATTGGTCTGAGGTATTTGGTCCAAGGTATTTGGTCTGAGGTATTGGTCTGAGGTATTTGTTCTAAGGTATTGGTCCGAGGTATTCGATCCAAGGTATTGGTCCTAAGTGGTTTTTCTCTGAGGTATTGAGAAAGGCCTAAAGCTATATAAGGAGGAGAAGATCATTAGGCCATGGTGTGCATGAAATGAATATCTTATGAAGAGTGACATCAAAAGCAAATATGCATGTTATGGGTTTCTGGTGCTTTGCTCGATCTGAACTAAGGATGAACCTTAGTGGTTGATGAGGGATGAGATCTAATGATGGATCAGGATCATAAGACCTTAAATGAATTATCATTATGTGGTCTGATCATGGATAGCCTAGATGTGAATGTTAACGCATGATTTACACTGTAAATGTTCTGATCTAGGTATGGTTCAAGTCTAGAATAGTTGTGATGTTTTAAGTTAGTATTTTCATATCTGTACCTTGGCTCGCTTTGGTAAAAGCGCGTATACATGTTGGTTCAACACATCCAAGTAGTGTATACATTATGAAATATAAAGTTTGAAGTTGCAGTTATTTCTGGTTGTTGTGTAGAGTTATGGGTTTTGCTTTGTGTTTTGGTGACTATGTTCTCGTGACAATGTTTTGAATGTTTAGATTGATTGATTATGATTTGCTTCAATGATGATGGGTTTTCAGTGATTGATTGACTTAGTTGTGGTTGATTCAGATATTGATGATTGAGTTTCAGTGATTGGTTGATGCAGATGTATTTGATGGTTGTATTGCATTTGTGATTGATTTTGAGCTTCAATGTTACTGACAAGTCCAGTATGAAAATTTGATGAAACGAGGCCTTCATATTGTGGTGTTGTGTTCCAAGAGTATCCAGTCTGAAAAATTATGAAACGTGGTCCCTAGAGGAAGAGAAAAGGTCATAGCCTTCTATAGGTCAGTGCCTACGTACTAGTAAATGAATTGGCTAGTACAAGAGCCAGGGGTTGGAGCTCCTTTGTAGTAGTAGCTGGAAAATGAGTGAAGGTTCGAGCCTTCTGTAGGCTAGCACCTACGTACTAGTAAATGGCTTGGCTAGTACAAGAGCCAGGGGGTGGGAGCTCCCTTCTAGTAGCAGCTGGAAAATGAGTGAAGGTTGGAGCCTTCTGTAGGTCAACTCCTACGTACTAGTAAACGAATCAGCTAGTAAAAGAGCTAGGAGGTTGTAGCTCCCTTCTAGTAGAAGTTGGAGAACGAGAGAAGGTTGTAGCCTTCTACGGGTGGGTGCCTGCATACTAGTATGAATCTGCACCAGTACAAGATTGTAAATAGGGTTTTCTTATATTAAAAGAAGACAACAATAGTTGGTTTTTGTCTCGCATTGGGTTTCCACCTTAAATCTTGGTGTTCATGTGTGTTTCTTATGTGTAATCGTTTGTTATGTTATTACTGCACATGGTTACTATTTATATGGCTAATCAAGTACTAATGCACTAATTAAAGATCAACATATGATGAATTAACTAAATCATAAGTTTGCTAGATATACGTTGGTTGCCTTAAATACAGTTGTGTGTACACGTGAGTTACCTTCATTGAAGTAGCATATATACATCATAGTATGAAAAAGAAAAAGTTATTGATTTGACTAATACTAATTCACCCCCACCTCTCATTATTATTTCCAACAATCCAAAACTTTCCTCACATGCTTGACATGATCTTTTCGTGATTTGTTGAATATCACAATATCATCTAAATATACACTTACAAACTCATCAAGAAATGATCTTAAAACATCATTCATAACTCTCATGAATGTAGCTAGAGCGTTGCGAAGACCGGAAGGTATAACCAACCACTCAAACAATACCTGTTTGGTTTTAAAAGTAGTCTTCCAAATATCATCCTCACCTATTCTAACTTTATGATATCCACTTCTCAAGTCTAATTTAGTGAAATATTTTGCATTCTTAAACTGATCTCAATAGTGTACATACCTGCAACAGGTTCTATCTTTCTTGGGTAAAAATGCAATTGGTGACCCACATGGAAAAGTCGAGGGATGAATTACACCTTTATCTAACAATTCGTGGTCTTGTTTCTTAATTTCTAAATTTTCCGGAATTGACCTTCGATACATACCGATGTTTGGGAGTGGATAGTCTTGTTGTAGCTGAATTTCATGTTGAATTCCCCTTTTTGGTGGAAATCCCTTTGGTTCTTGAAACATGTCTCCATACTGATTGACCACATCAAGCAATTCAGCTTTCAGCTTCACGTCACAGCCTGCAAAGGGTTCCTGCTCTGTGTCATTCTTCTGCTTGATCATAAGGAGCACAAGACTCTTGCTGGAATTGACCAGTCACTTCATTTCCTTTGTGGTTGCTAAAGACAGACTAAGATTTCTACAATGGGCTCTCACAATATACTCCACTATGTCTTTGAACAAATGATATTTGTTCTCAAATCAATGGAAAACAGCTTTCCTATCATACAAATATGGGCTTCCCAACACAATCCCAAAAATATCCAATGGCACAACGTCTAATTCAACTTCATCAATCAAATTGGCAGTGATTGCAAACCTGAAAACACAATTCCTTGTGAATCGAAAATTGGCATCCTTGGTTATCCAACCCAATGGATACAGTTTATGATGAGGCACGGTTTCCAGATTCAATTTCTTGACCAAATCCGCATAAATTAAGTTGGCTTGAGATCCATTGTCAAATAGTGTATCAATCTTGGTGTGTTTGGAAATAGCTTTGATATGGAACAGATCTATTCTTTTTTCCTCATTTGAAACGTTATTAGAGTTATTTTTTGCGCTAGTGCTTGCCATGGCTTCCTCTTTGCTTGTCTTTGCCATAGCTTTCCCTTTAGTAACTGTGGCTGCAATCTTCATTTCATCACCTAAGTCAGAACCCAAGTCTTGTTGTGTAGCAGTGTTTATCCTCTGTTTCCTCGTAATTCTGGATTCCAGCAATGCGCTTCGTCATAGCTCACTTTGGAACAATTCTTGTACATGGGTTTCTCCCCTTCTTTCTTAACAGAATCATTTTTATTCTACTTTCCTTTTAATTTCTTCCCTTATTCACCACTCTGAAATGGATTTGTCTTACCTTCTTCTTGTGCATTTTTCCCTCTTGCTTCAAGGTGTGTAGCTTGAACACAGACCTCATCAAGATTCATGGGACTAAACATAAGAATGGTATGTCAAATATAACTATGTAACCCTCCGATGTATTTCAGCAAAGTACCTTGCAACTGTAATTCTACTCCTAGCATAAGAGATCTTTTCCTAAACTCTTGAGTATACTCTTGCACATTTTGACCTTTTAATTATCTAAAATTTTGCCTGTTCATGATTGCTTTTTGCATATGAGCTAAAGGGTAGAACTGTTTTTTTATAGCAGCAATGAAATCAGACCAAATAATAGATATCTTACCATGTTTTTTGATATCGTCTTGAGTCCTTGATTCCCACCATACAAGTGTTTTCACCCTCCCTTCTCAATGAAGCCATCCTCTTGAAGGTTTTGAATTCTACAATACACCTCCAACTAATGAATCCAGTTATCCAGCTTATATGCATTCACTTCACCATTGTACATAGGCAACTTGAATTTACATTCAAGCTTTAGAAAATGTGATTTACCAGTTCCTTTCGAAGAATGAGGATGATTATGATAAGTGGTGGTATTACTGGAAGAGGGTGAAGATCATTTCGAAGAAGAAGATGAAGAAGATGGTGGAGATGGTGTAGCTTTGCCTCCACTCCCATTACCTCATTTTCCATTACCCCTCCTGAAGATCCTTCTCCTTTGGGAGGCTTGGAGCTTTCTCCTTGCAATCTTTTGTTCCTCTCTTCATAGAGGAGCTTCACCATCTCTGTCATATCAAAGAAAGCCTTTCTGAAGGTCTTCTAATCTTCTATCATGATAGGTTCTCCTTCTTGAGACATGGTCTCTAAAGACTTAACTGCAACTTCTACAACTTGGGGATGTACTGGTGTAGAAGACTTTGGAAACCTTGCTCTTCTTCCACTTGACCCAATTTCAGGGCTTTCAACCAGCTTCCCTTCTCCTCTTTTGAGTTTTAACCTTGTAAGCATGACATAAGCTTGCAAACAATTAAATCCTTCTTTCACAAAGCAAATCTAGTAAGCAAAAAACCAGAGCTCTGATACCAACTTGATTTGAAATGGAGCATATTAGTAATTCTATGCTAATTCCCCATTCAGAATAAAACCCAAGATTCTTATCATTTGCTTATCAAGTGCTTAAGGATTTAATATTTTTTCTTAATTAACTGATTCCCATGAGAGTTTCTTATGTAAATGCTATAAACAATTTAACATAAAACATATGCTGAACAATAGCAAAGAACATCAAAATACAATACACAATAAGCACGTAATAAAGGAGTTCACCCCTCTTGGGCTCCGTCTCCTTCGTCCAACTTCCAATGACTTGGTCCTCTCTATTATGCTCAAATTACAACAAAAGTGTGTTTACAATGCTCAAATTCCTTTGAAACCTATCTCAATGAGTTCAAAATACTAAAAAATGGCCATCTAGCCTCTTTTTGCATCCCATTTAAATAAGAACTAAAGAATCTATGACTTCTCCTACTTCTCCCACTATTTTTTCCACAAATTTATCCAAAATTGACCAAAAACCCCATTTCCGCTCCAAAATCTACTAACGGAGAAGGAAATTCACCGCACGGCAATCTATATCTTGTCAGCCATATCGCAAATCGCAATGGGCAAGTGTTGTGGGCTCTTATGGAATGGTAAAACATTGTGATTGTGATATTGTGGACCCACTAGAGATAATTAACTGCAACATATAAAATCTCGTGTCTGGAACCCATCGCTCATTGCAATTGGCGAAGTTCAGCGACCAAAGGTTTTGTTAGCATGGGAACACTATAAATGTAGTATTATGGACCCTTCGAGGTATTAACTGTGTCATATAAAATTCCTGTGTCCGGGGTCTTATCGCTTATCACAATAGGCAATCGGTTGTGGGCTCTTAACACAGCAAAACATCGCAATGCAGTATCACGGAACCACTGTGACATTAAACTATAACACAATAAAGTATCGCGTCCAGGAAGTCATCGCAGTAGGAACTTTATTCGTGGTAAAAAATAACAGTGGGGTTTTGGGTGTGATATGCGATTATTGTAAATCGCAACCCAACTTGCCGGGGGCTGACTCTTTTCCTACATCCTTTATTTTTCTCCAATATGCGATATATGGGACCCAATAGCAACCTACCACTTGGCACTTCCCCATTCATTGGGACCCTTGCCATGTCATCCAATCCTACCACATTGACAAGTCAAACCTGAATTTTGACTTGCTCTAACTTCTGCATACGAACTCAGGTTTGAGTACTGTTCACACCGTCAGAGTTAGAATGATGGGCTCTTCAATATAAATCTAAGTGTGAAAAGATTCTAACACTTTGATTTTTGAGCACCTGATCACTCATATCATCCAATACTGCCAGATACACAAGTCAAACTTCAACTTTGACTTGCTCTAAGATCTGCATACAAACTCCGGTTTGAGTACCATTCGCACCATTGGAGTTAGAATGAAGAGCTCTTTAATCTGAAGCTGAGTTTAACAAGATTATGACACTTTTATTTTTGAGAATAATTCTGAGCACTTGATCATCATTGGCGGTACACTATAAAACTAGAAGGGCTAACATGGGAATATTCTTCTTTAGATGTTGCCACTGAACATCTCTAATAGGGAACTCAAGGTGGTAATTATTTCTTCTACCATATTTTTATCCTTCAAAATTTTAGGACCATGCTTAATAGGCTTGAGTATCTATTGTTCCCTTGGTTGAGAAAATTCTCTTAGTAGTTGTCATGTTGTTTTATTGCACCTCCTAAATATGGAACAAGATGGTCAAGGGGTGATAGCACTCCCTAAATATGGAATGGAATAATTTGAGGGGTTTTTTTTGGACGTAATTTGTGGTATTCCAAATTATGCCCATTTGTACCTCCTTTTCCTTCCAGCAAGTCATAATACTCTTCCTTGGGCTTGCTTTGAAGCTGAAGGCTCATAAGATTCTACCTCACTTATGTGTGCTCCCAACATAGATGATTTTGGAGATGTCGACCTTTGTGGAACAATATTATTTGGCCATGTTTTCCTATATGTTGTTCTTGGGGCAAATGATTATGCCTTAACTTTTGAAATCAACTCTTGAATGTATTTTACTCTTCCTAAGTCTTTATTCTTCTTTCTGACATGCCCTCTTTTACCTGCACGGTTAGTATTTTTGGGGGCACCGTGTTTTTCTTCTTCTCTATTCATGCAATCCTATGTGCCCTAAATCGTTATGAGGTCGAGCCCACTTTAGTAAGTCAGAGCAATGTTTAGGTTCTTACCACCTTGTCACCTCTAAGCCACAAACAAATCTAACACACTTATGAACAATGCATCAAAAACAATTATAGTTATACACATGCACCTCCGAGACACAATGCTAGTTATACACACACAAAAATGTTGGGTGAATTAATTTTCTTTTAATTAGGATCAGTTAATTGTATTCGTATGTTAGACCCCTATACTATTAATGTAACCCCTTATTGTTATTAGTAAAACCCCCTTATTATATTGTTGTACCCATGTAGTCCCCATATTGTTACTATTGTGCCCCATAGAAGGCCACTATTGTTATTATTGTTATGTCGGATCTGATTATATTATGACCCCTTAGACTCCTATATATAGAAAGGAGGTCTTGTCATTTGTATCATCCAAGAATTGTTCATTTGTGTAATGTAAAGGAGGTTTCCCCCTCGCAGAGGCTGAATTATAAGGCGTTGATCTATCTTTTCTATCTTTTTGTGAGCTGGTTTAATAACATCGTACATAAATTATCAACTAGGGTAGGTATTTTATTTCAAGGTTATTACACAAAGTATTGGGTAGCGGAGGTCCCGCGTAAAAATTTTGGGGCTGATAGCCTAGAAAATTAGGATAAAAATATTGTAAACCTCTGAAATATGCAGAGAGCGAAATGTAAAAGGCAAAGTCAAAGGGTTGTCTACCCAAAAAATAATATAAAATAATAGGAAGTAAGTCTGTCCGCGGACCATAGATAGGTATAAATAGATCGCGGCTCTATGAGGGAAAGGCAGTTCTTTTTGGGTATGATCTTGGAGCCAAATTGCAATGGGTTGTTAGAAGCAGTCTGAAAGCGTTTGTAAGAGTCGGGGGTTGGGTAGAGGATAGAGGCTCTGCAGCTGTGTGCGTAGAGCACTGGAAGAGTCCGCAGCTATGTATGTGGACCCCTGCAGCTGAGTGCTTAGGGTAGATCTGGATGTAATGGTGATAAGTGGAAATAAAGATAAGTTTCTTTTGAAGTCTATGTTAAATCTGATTTATCGCAACTCTGTTCTTTTATGGTTAATGAAACTGGTTTGATCTGCGCGCATATGCTTATTGAATACTTATGAATCAGGTTTAATCTTAATAAGTGAACTGAATGAAAGTAATAAATGTTTTCTTAAATACCACAGTAAAAATAGATCTGCGTTGTAATACTTCATCCACCATATTAAATCTATAGGCTGCGCCCGGTATTCAGGATCCGTGCAAATATAGCACAGTGCAAAGATGTAGAACAGAGCGTGAACCCTCCAGACCGCATCCAAACATCCCAAGGGTACAGAAACCTGGTTCCAGTGCCCTCCCCTGCTACCTCGAGTGAGACCTCAGTCCGCGATTTGCGGGCTGTTTCAGAAAGGGCCAGTAGCTGCGAGATTTGCTTGGCTAAATAATTCTTTTGAACCTAGGTCATGCACATATAAGCCAACAAATGGTTCCATTTTCAGGACCGAAATCTGCCTAAGGGGTGTCTAGTGTGAAATGTGGGGACATTATAAAGAAGACCATTGAAGGATCGAAGGGATCAAGGGTAACTATGGCGAGCACGATTCAGTTACCACTGTTCAAAGGAGCAGGAGGTGAAGACCCAGATCAATTCTGGTTTGTGCTAACATCGATATCGAACGCGCAGCAGATCGCAGACAATAATATTAAAAAGGCTACCTTAGTCAGTGCGTTGTAGGATCGAGCACTGACATGGTACATAAAATATTCAGGCAAGCACCCAACTTCAGGGACAGCGGAAATTCAGACCGAATTGAAGAAGGAGTTTAGCCAGCTGAAGTTATAAACACAATCGATTATAGGGTTCAAAGAATTCGCGATGATGCCTGGAGAAACCCCATGAGATTTGGACCAAAGACTGAAGAGTACTATTCACGAGGCTAACATGACATTGATAGATGTGCAACACTGCACTTGGTTTATGGCATCCTTAACACCACATCTAAGGGTGGCTCTATCAAAACAGAAGATCTCAACCCAAGCCAAAGCACTGGAAACGGAAATGAGATTACACAAAACCCCATTGCAAGACCCAGGGTTGGGAGTTCAGCAAATACAAGTGCATATCCAAGATTTGTGTGTTGAAATGAAGAAGCTAAAACAAGACTAGGTACCACGAGCAGAAGTTCGAGAGGGAGTATGGTGTATAAAGTGCAGAAGCCAGGGACACGATAAAGATCACTAACTTGTAGTAGTAAATTTTGTGGCAACAGGGGGACCAACGCTATTGTGACCAGAGGCACAGACAGGATTGAGCACCACAGCTTCGCTCTAGTGCGTGATCTGTCATGTGGGAGGAAAGCTCAACACTAATAATTTTCATCTATTACCAAAATACAACTAGACCCCCCAGCAGCTATTTTGTAACTTCTGCAAGTGGGTGGGCCACAAGGAAAGAGACTTTCGTAGCTACCAATTGTTAAGGTACTAGTCACCTGCCTACAGAATGCAGACTAAGGTGCGAGGTCAGGATCCAGCTGCGATGATTACGCGTGCTGGGTTCCAAGGCCGTGGACGAGGACGAGGTGGAATGGGGCAAGGAAGGGGTCACAGGAAGCTAATCTGCCACAACTGCGAAGGACAAGGACATTACGCATAGGTTTGTACCAACCCAACTAGAATTTCATGTAGTTATTGTGAACAGTTCGATCATGAGCTCATAGATTGTCCTACACTGATAGCACAAATTCGTGAAAGAAAAGCAGTGCAAGAAACAACGACCCAAAATGTGCAAATGATGAGGTCCGAACCCCGCGAGGAAGATTCCAAGATCAACATGGTGTTGAGGAGTGGCACGACCACAGGAGCGAATGGATAGAACTCAGGCAGCGATAAAGGGACATATCGAGAAGCTCGGGGGAGCTTCGCAGAGGTCTCTACCCCAGGTAATAGGGATCAGCCCGAGACGGACAAGGATCTCTCGATGATAACTACCTTTTTAGAGACATGTATAAAATTGCTTCGTGACAACAGCGCGGTTAAAGGCTTACAGGAGTTGATAAATAGATGCACAGGATGGAGTGAACCTTGCATCATTCGAAAGTTGGGACGACATGCGTCACGGACCGGAAGGGAAATGCGGTTAACAACGCAGATTGATGATTATGAGATGGAGTAGGTCATTTTGGATCTGGGTTCAGATGCCAACGTATTACAAAAATAGACATGGGAGCGCATGGGTAAGCCTACGCTACAATGGTCCCCTATCCAATTACGTATGGAAAATCAACAAAAGGTGCTACCCATGGAAAGGCTGCAAGGGGTTACGGTAGACCTTGACGGCGCAAGTACCCGCACGGATTTTGAATTTATTGAGCTCATGGATGAAAATGCGCCCTATCCTACGTTGTTAGGAATAGATTGGGCCACTGACATGAATGGAGTTATTAATCTAGAGTAGAGGACAATGATATTTGAAACAAAGGCGCTCTACATCGTCATTCCGCTAGATCTTGCTAAGGGATCGCGCTACATCGAACTGGTGCATGACAGAGAAAGCGATGACGACGAAGATTGTAGTTACAGAATGTTTGCCCAAGAGCGAGGATGGGTCAAGACATCAGAGGATAGAAGAATATCACGAGGTGATGGAGAATCTTGCACTTATGATTCAGATGAGGAAGAGGAGCAGTGGCGCAACAGCTTGAATGGAGTAACCACGCTACACTGCAACATGGTCACGAAATCATTGTACTGTGTAAAGGCCTAGGATCACAAATTGCCGAAGTATGAAGGGTTGACAATGGTAGATGAATTTCTTACCAAATTTGAAATCATAGTACCAGAGCACCAACGGTTTGACGCGATGAGATTGGCACTGTGCGCAACACCTGCGAAATGGTGGGGCACACAAGAAGGAACGTTCGAAGATTGGCGCGCCTGAAGGCGCATGATGAAGATCAGATTTGGGAATCTGGAACTACGCATAGTGGAGAAATATGATGGACGAAATGATCCGCGCATGCACCTAACCAGGTGGATCAAAGCGTATGGAGAGGAACTGCAACCAGAATGGGTGCACTTATTCTATCACACCCTAGACGTCATTCCCAGAAACTGGTAAATGGAAGTGGAGCTCCTGCATGACACAGGCGAGTAGGATATCTTATGTGCAAGGTTTTTGTTGACATTCTTATTTGAATATCAATGCATGGATCCTGTGGACGAAGTGTTACAGGCGGTAAAGGCCACCATATTCAAGACACCGTTAGAGCCAGAGGAAACTATGGAGCCCGACTGGTCGCGGCAGGTCAGCCAGGCCCTCAAACGCTATAATGTCTAGGTAGAAGATGATGAGGATGATCCATGAAATATCAATATTCTGGAATCATAGGGGAGCCGGGAGGTGCGCGGACCCGAAATTGAAGATCCAGATATCACAGCACCATTGAAAATGAAACAAGTTAACATTGGAACTGAAGAAGAGCGGAAGTATGTAATGCTTGGAGACTACTGGGATGACGCCACAGTAGAGAAGGTCGTCGAGTTTCTTTGGGAATATCGAGACTTGTTCCCAAAGAAGATCACAGAGCTAAAAGGAATCCTAGGAGAACTAGGAGTGATGAAGATCACATTGAAGCCAGACGCAAAACTGGTGAAGCAGCGACCCTACCGATTGAATCCAAAATATAAAGCAAAGGTCCGCGAAGAATTCGACAAAATTCTAGTAGCATGAATCATTGAACCAGTTGAGGAGTCTGACTAGGTGAGTTTGATGGTTATGAAGGAGAAGAAATAGAAGGGTGAGATTCGCATCTACGTCGATCTCAAGAAGCTCAATGATGCCTACGTCAACGACCTGTTTCCAATACCATTTATAGATGAGGTACTAGAAAATGTGGGGGGGCAGGAAGCCTACTCTTTCACGGATGAGTTCTCAGGATACCACCAGATCAAGATCGCACCAGAGGACAGGAGTAAGACAACGTTTGCTACTGAATGGGGTTGTTTTCAGTACACAGTAATTCCTTTCGGACTGAAGAATGTGTCGGCCATTTTTTCACGTATAGTAGTCACGACAATCACAGGTATGGCAGACCGTGGGGCTTTGGAGGAAAGGCTCGTGCAGCTTGAAGAAATGGAGGAGGAACGGTTTTTGGTTGGATTCTATCAGCAAGTATAGAAACAATGGGAAAAAGTGTGGCATGATGGCCATATCAAGGTGCACACCTTCAAGGAGAATGATCTAGTATTGCTATATGATAGTAAATTCTAGAAGTACCCTGTCAAACTCCGAATGCATTGGTTGGGACCTTACGTCATCAAAGAAGTTATCTATTGGGGCACGGTTTAGTTTGACAAACTCAATGGGGACCCCTTCCCAGGCCAAGAGAATGGAAGTCGCCTGAAGCTCTATACGGGTGGTTCGGCCACCTGACTAACCATTCGAAGGACAGTTTCACCTCTCTAGTGAGTTGCAAGAGAGCGCGGGACCATAAAGTAGTCTGGGAGAAAGAGGCGTGAGTTCCAAGATACGCGTTGATTAGGCCCATCATCGGGATCATGGTCGCGTTGTCAAAAGTATGTTGTTGCATTGATCCAAAAAAAGGTGACTGTTCATGTCACTATTCATGACAAGATGTCTGCATTACGGCAAAAGGGAGCGGGTGGTGGGCATAAGGTGTTAGCGTCAGTATCTTCACAGTGCCATTAGTGATCAAAATTGCTCTTTCTCTCATGCATGTTAGGTGTATCATTCAATCAGTTGCATTCCATTAGGTCATGGATCAATTGATGGTAGTGGTTTCATTTTAGTTCCCCTCATGTCATATACCTGTTGGCTTGCTCAAACCTCTTTTCAGTCATTTATAATCATTTTAGTTCATTTCATTTATAAAAACTATTTTTAAGGTTTAGTTTCACTAGGTCTTAGGGTTTTTCATCATGGTCATCCAAGATTGAATAAAAAGGTTAGCGGGCACATGAGGAGGATAAAAAGGTTCATATTGTCATGATTTTACTTCTGATATGCTGAAATAAATCTCTTTCACCTCCAAACTTTGTTTTGAAGTGAAACAGAGCATTTGTACTTCATGGTTTCATTTCATGTAAATTATGTAATTTTATTGTTCCTATTTGTAATAAGAGCTCCTCATGACCTGGTAACAATCTCAGTTTCTGCCACTGCATAAGGTCCATGAAGAGAGTAAGTCCACCTGCAAAAAAGTCAAAATGTCCAAAATTCAGAAAAACAGAGTATTGTTCAAAAGTGAAAAAACATTAGGAAAGAGGGTTTTTTTTCTATGAAAAATCAAAAGAGGGAAAAGTATAAAAAGGCCAATTCATATGTTCTAATGTTTCATTTTTTAATTTGAGAGTTAAGGAGACCTGCAAAACATGATTTCAAGCCAAAGGGAGAAAACAGAGGAAAATTTTGTAGCATCTTCCCAGCGCTGCGCATTATTTCCCTAGCGTTGCACATTAAATCGACACTGCACACCTGTTGCACTTGGGCAATGTATTTTTGGTCTCGAGTTGTGCATCTATTAGTAGGCACTGTGCACCTATTGGGGAAGCTCAAAGCACTGCAAATCGCCCTCAAAATCCTTAAAAATGCCTTGATTCTTGTGCCAAGTAAGTTCACCATCCTCCTTGCTAAAAGAAAGTTGTTGCTTGATTTCTTGAGTGTGGTTGTCATCAGTTCATAGCAAACCCTATTGGCATTGAGATTTCTCTCATAAACCCTAAATAAGCTAACCTACCTCTCATAAGCCACTAAGGGTCATTGGCTACCTTTCTCCTCCATTTACACTTGGTTTATCAACTCTTTCTCACTATCCATCACTCATTAAGCTTCATTCCATTAAACCCTAATTTCTACGTCAAACCCTAGCCCCAAATTCCCCATTCCCAAACTCCCAAATCCTACATCCTCATTACACTTACTTCATTAACAAACCCTAATCTCACATTTGAAAACCCTACTCCCTCCCTCATTTCCCCCATTCCTTCATAAATCCTTTACCCTAATTCCTTCAAACATTCACCCTCACCTTACATTTCACTTACTTTATATTTCAAAATCTCTTCATACTCATATGTTTTCACTACAAATTTCATCACCCATCATATTATCAAAAGCATGGAGATAGATTCAGATTATGAGAGGGAAGAGGAAACTCTCACTGATTCTTCCAGAGAATCTCATGTGCCAAGAAAGACACATAAAGGGGGAAATATCATCCAGGAGGAGCCCACCACTCTTACAAAATTGCTTGCTTGCCCTCTTGTTGTAGCTAGCTTTAAACACCAGTCTTGTTATCAGTTTTCTGAAATGGTAGAGAGGGTGAAATTTCATCATGATCTTGCTAGTTTGTTTGTTATCCATCTCCATAATGGCCAGGTGAACCTTTTTGGTGTCTCTTTCACCTTGACACCTTCCACCATTTCAGCAGCAACAGGCATCCCTAATGTAGGTGAGCAGTGGAATAAGGGTCAGTATGTGGGCAGAGAACATTATGAGCCTTACATTAAGGCTAGATATCGCAGTCAAATCAGCAGGGTTTTCCTTTTAAATACTTGCAGAACATTTATGCTCCTCTCATGTGTAGGTTTTAACCCCATACAGAAATTACCTGCATATGAATTCTAAATCACAGGAAAAATAAAAATGTGAGAGCATAACACATAAAACACATATACACAGAGATTTCCCACTGGATCTCAAAACCGAGACTACCAACTTGATTTTTCATTATATTCCTTTCAATGTTACAATACATATTTATACATGCCGAAGCATCCAACACCATGGACCGAAAAGCCATCGCATCCAAAACCATGGACTGAAAAACCATAGGTAGGTTCGCCAACCTAATATAGGGTCCAAAAAAGATTTTCTCGGGGCCTTGCCCCGAACCTCGTAGAGGGGGGCTACCCGCGCCCCTCAAACCCCCCGGACAGGGGGGCTGCCGCCCCCCC
>APFE030009525.1:0-25029 GCA_000404065.3 Pinus taeda
TACATATCTTATCTGCATTTTTGGCAAAGGAAAGACCAGGGTTTTGCAGCACTATTTGGGATCCATGTGGCTTTATGTGTTGATGGTGTGTTTCTCTCAGTACTTGTAAGTTGCGTATGTGTATCATTTTCTCTATTGAATCTTCTATAATTAAACAAATGAAGTGTTAAGGTAGAATCCATGAAATTGCTATGATTTGCCTTTAAATTTGTTTAATCTTTTATGTTTTCTTTAGTTTAAGGAGAATCCTTGAGACTCCCTTGCTCTCCTTAACTCCTCACCAGTCTGATCTACCCATCTCACTTTCTTTAAGGCATCAATACAATCGCCTATCTTTCCCCAAGTAGACCTCTGCAAAAGTTGTGCCTCATCCTCGCATCCAAAATTGCCCTTCCGTTGAATTCAACAAAATCTTTAAAAATCAATTCTAAACTCTTTGTACTTCATACCTAGCCTAAAATCAGTCATCAATTCGGTCATCTCGAGCCTCTTCGATTATCTTTTTTCGAGTTTGACCCGGAGAGAGCCCTCTCCTGTCCTCGTAGGGCTAGCTACGAGGCTGAGCGTGGTTTGATGTAGCCTTGAGTCTTACCTTATTTCAGCCTAAGGTAGATTTGAGCACTAACAGGTGTTTCTTCATGCACATTGGGAAAAATATAGCCCAAGTTCTTTCCAATTCTAGCTGTTTCTATTTTACTTGCAGCGTGTCTATCTGTTCAGACAAGGTACTGAGAATATCAGTCCTTAGGTTGTCTAGTAGATTTCCAATTTCTGATTTTGTGACACCTCCACCATATATTTTTGTTGATCGAATCCCCTGTTTATTCCTTGCAACTCCCCTTGAGCCCTAGATGCACAACTCATAAATGGTGTCAAAGTTCTCCTTTGATATATCTCCCTTTCCGACTATATTTAACAATTCCAAAGAGTCCTATCAAAAGGCCCAGAGAAGGATAATTTTCAAAATGTCCTTATCCAGGTCAGAGTGACCTGATCTCTACAATGTGTATTTAAAGCATTCCGCACAGTGTTCCATATTTTCATCCTCTTTCTGTGTAAACTTGAAAAGTTCTTCCTTAATATCCCATGATTTACAGTAATCCTGGTACTTCTCCAAGAAATCAGTTTTCATCTCCTCCCATGTTGTGATAGTCCTTCCACCAAGACTCATAAACCACCGAAGGACTATCCCTTTTAGCGTAGTAGGGAATATTTTCAATTTATAAGAATTCATTATATAATCATATTACCGCCACACAACGTCAAATTCAAACAAAAACATGTCGGGGTCTTCTAAAGTAAGCCCATGGAAGCTGGGTAAAGCTGTTAAATGAATGGGCTTTGTTGGTGCACCAGTCCCAAGATCCCCAATTGGGAAGTCAATAGTAGAGGTTGTAGGTGCCATGAATATCCTCCAATACTCACTGGGGATTTCGACTGGCTCCGTAGGAAGGGCTCTTACCACAGGGTTTTGAGTTGCCTTAACAACACTCCCTCTATCCCTTGGTGATAGGAATGTCCCTACAAATTCTTCCTTCCCGTCACAGTGTCTTGACCCTTCAGACCTCCTTTCTGCAACTTCTTCTTCCCTACTGGAATGGACCATTTCCTCAGATGTGTTACTTGCAACTTCTTCTTCTTCTGTTATGAGCAACGATACCCCTTTATCAAGTGTACTGCTACTTGTCTCTCTGGCTACTGGAAGGATCTGTTGTATCGAATCATTAGGGGTGCTGTGGATAGCACTGGTTGATCTATAGATTCTCCCTCGGATCTTGTCCATGCACTTGGTCTCACAGCTGCACAGGAAGATGCCTCTAATTCAGCTTTTGCAATGATTTGTTGGATATAAATATTCCTTCCCAAATCCTGTCCTCACTTCTTTGGGGCTCTCCCTCTGCCCCTCTTATTTGGCTCTATGTTCATGCAAATTGATATGACAAAAGATGTTGATACCAAATCACAATGCCCAAGGCCTAGATTAGGGCATCAAAAGACCATTCTCGCCATAGGGAGAGAGATCACATTGAAAGGAAAACAACTAATGGAAAAGAAAATAGGAACGTAGGGTTTAGGGCCTAGAGCAGGGTGCCAAAGGACTCCTCCCTCCCCAGGACAAGAAGCCAAACAAGAAAATAACACACATGCAAGAAAACATAACACTTCAAGACCTGAAGTGGGGCACCAAAGGACCCCTCCCTCCTCAGGGAAAGAGATTGGGTTTCTCAAAACCAAAACAATAAAAATGCTAGAAAAATTTAAGCTCAGGGCCTAGAGCAGGGCGTAAAAGGACTCCTCCCTCCCCAGGACAAGAGATCATAAATAGTAAAAACAAAAAACAAAAGAAATACCTATGCTTAGGACTTGGAGCAGAGTGATAAAGCTCATTCTTTCCCCAGGACGAGAGATTGACCCTCTGGTTGATACAGATTGTGTCTTGCACCTTGTTAGCCTCCCCGACAACGACGCAAAAATGTTGGTGTCCAGGTATGAACAAATTATTCACCCCTTTTCATACATTAACTTATCAATCTGGGTGCATATTCTTTTCAAGGTAACACGCAAGATATATGCAGGGGCAAGGTTACAATTTGTCATCAACCAAGGGTTCGTGATTACAAAATCAAAACATTGTTGTAACAGGGATAAAAACTAAACTGCGGAACTTAAAAAGGCATTCACAATAATCTAAATAAATATGTAACAACAATCAATAAATACACACAGCAATGAACAACACACATAATAGGAAAACATGTAGAACCTGATCAGAAGAGTGGGCCTAGCTCTCTGATCAGGGTTGTGTTACTCACAGCTAAAGATAGAACAACAAAAAGGGTTGTACTTTATTAATCTAAGAAATGTTGTTACAATACAGATCAGGGTTTGGCTAACCCCTTTTGCAGGAATGACCCATATTTTATACAGTACAAAGGGGAATAACATCTCTCCCCAAAACTTGGCAACTATATGCCCAAAGATATACATTAGTTCAACATAGCACCAATGCTGAGAGAGAAAGAACAGAAATGATCCAAAATGGGTTGAAAACAATTGCAAATTGGTTATGTTGTTTCATCATGGTTGATCAGCTGTTGTGAATTATGGAACTGCTGTAATATGCCATGAAGTCAACACCTATGCTCTAATTTGTGGCCATAACATGTTTTAGTGGTTTGCATAGGCAAACCCTCATGACTCTACTTCATTAATTAAATATTCCATGAGACGAAGGGGAATTACCTCATGGTTTTAGCATAGTAAATATATGTGAATGAATACAAAAAGGATGAGAAGAGGAGTGGAAATGTAGGAAAAAGATAGACCGATTTGGTGCCCAATAGCTAGCCCTACCAAATCAGAGAGGGATCTCTCTCAATTCACAACCAAGAAAATGAATAGGAGGGAAAATAGATCTTAACTTAGATATTCAGCTCAATAGGGCTTGAATTTAGGGTTTGTTGGACTAGGGTCATAGGTTTGGGAACTAGGTCGGGGTTTCTAAAAATCAGTTGTAGAGATACAATGGGGCAAGGTAGGTATGATCAGTGACATATTGGAGTTTTCATTGTGGTATAGGGTTGAAATAAGGAAAGATCAAAGTGATCATAAACTTATGAATTCATTTATCAGAAGAAAGAACACATAACATGAAAATCTCATCAGAACAGAGCATAAGACTTACGAAATTTGTTAAACACCTATGAGATGATCACAAGAAAGCATAGATATGGTAATAAATAGAAATATATACTCGATTTGATGATAATACAGAGGAAAAACATTGTCACAAAAGCATACCACAAGGATCCCAAGATAATAGTTGCAATTGTTTGTATTATTCCTGCAAAGTGTACACTAGCTCCAAGCCTCTCACTCTCCAAAGTCCAACCCTCCCTATGACCTAGATCAGGCTACATATAGACCAAAAACCACATTCCCCCTCTTAGGGGTTGAATCCATCAACCTAGGAACTGATTACATTAATTTCTCTAACCAAACCTAAAACTAAGGAAGTTAGAAACTAATTCCCTGTTTAGATTTAGTTGATTCACATTGACTTTACAAGCATTAATTAGCATGAATCTACATCAATTTGATATTTACCAACTCCATTACAATTAATTACATGTGAAAACCCAAGAAGACAAAATACATCTTGAAAATTTGACTTGGACTGATAAAACTCGAAAATTTGACCTCTTGGCAAAAGCACAACGAAATTTCTTAGAAGCGTGGCGTGAGAGACAGAAGTGCATTGTGCTACTTGTGGGGGATTTTTGAGGGGTTTTCCTTGATCTTTTTCCTGACTTGAAGGCTAATGAAGATAGCTTAGGATGTCTACTAGCCCTCTGAAGCCTTAAACCTATAAAAATTCACCTCCAAGCCACCTTAAACTTCATTCTCCCAAAAGTACTCCAAAAAGTGTAGTTTGGGATCTAAAAAGGTGGCAAAAATATGTGTTTTAAGTAGCTTTTGAGCTTTTCCTTGCAACTTGTGAAGAGACCTAGAAAACCAAGTGTATACCTGAGATATACTAACCAATATCTATCTATCAATGTAAAAAGTTTCTCATTTGGAGGCTCTGAGAAGAAGCACAGCATGAGCTCGTTGTGCTTCCGTGCATCATGGAATTGTCAAATTCCAAAATTCCCCAAAATCTCAAAATTTTCCAAAATTTCTTAAAATTGTTTCTAACTTATTTCTTTTACTTTGTCAATGATGGGTTAGAAAATCAATGATGCATCAGCAAGAAAATCAAGGTTGTCTCTCTTCTTTAGCTTGAATAGGGTTTTCTTAAGCTTCCTTTTCATTTTCCTAACCCTAATTTTGGAAATTTGATTCCTGGTGAAGTAGTGCCTTTCCATGTGTCTCTGAAACTTGGTGTCCTTGTTGGCCTTCTTCAGGAGCATCTCCAATTTCTATTTGACCCTGCCAAGCCAATACTCTTTGTCCTTTCCAAGCTCAGTTACAATGGTGTCTTCAATGTCATGTTGACCTAGGAAAGGAGATGGCTCACTTGCCTATCCTTTCTACCACTTTAACCCTCTTGTCTTTGGCCTCCTTGGCTTGATCTGAAACTCTTTATCCTCAAACTTCTCCACATATATTACAGACTTAACTTTATCATCCTCTGTCATTAAATCATCCTTAGGTTTACTTAGCAAAAGTTGATTTACCTTAAGCTGCCTATTTTCTTACTGTAAAAAATGCTATCATGAAGTTTTTTTTTACCAAGTCATCCTTAAGATCTCTGATTTCTGCCTCTTTCTCTTGGATTACTTTCTCATCTGACTTTTCTTCCTTATGCTTAGGTAGGGAATCCATGACATCATCAAACAATACATTTTCTTCCTCATGCAAGGATGCATCATGCTGGTGCCATGATGTTCCTTCTCTAACAATATTAGGTTGAACTCTTTCCATACTGTCAGGAGCAAACACTAGTATTTTACCTCTGATATAGGTTTTTTTCACTAATGGCCTATTTGATGAGCCAAACTCTTGAGGCCTAGATGGTGACTATGGTGGTGACATGACTCCTAAATGGTTTTGATGATATGACCTAATAATGACACCAAATAGATATCTAAAACCATGATTAAATACCTTTGGACCTTTGCAGTATGCATGATAATGATATCATGACCTTCAATGATGAATAAGACACTCTTTGATGACTTATTCCCAGGAATGATGATAAGGCCATGACAACATTTTATGACCTTGAGTATGGAGGGAGCAGTAATGACCTAGAACTAACCAATGATCAAATTTTATTTGAAAATATAACAATTTGACCTAATAACCCTATCAACCACATGGAAAGAGTACATTTGATCACTGGTGAATCATAGATACTAACACTAAATATATGGATGCAATACGTACCTTTTGTGAGGATTTCACATCTTGTAGATCAAAATATTGCTCCATCTGTAGTATCCAAGTTACCATATCCTTGCCAGCAAACTTCATATATCTATCTTTGGAATGGGGTGCTTCTTAAACCCCACATTAGAGTCCTTAAAGCCGTAATTGATATTTGTTTTGTCTTCATCATAATTTTCATGGATTGCCTTGTCACCACCAGGACGCTTTTCTTCTAGCAACGTTATCAAACCTTCCTTCAACCTGTCTATCTTGATATTCATAATTTCTTCCATGTTTGCTTTTAAATCATCATTAAAAACTCCCATGTCCATTTTTATACCATCTATCTTAGCTTCTATGTCATTCTTCAAACCATCCATCCTATCTTCTATTACTTTTTGTGACAGCAAAATTTGTTGCACTTGGTTACGTAATTTTGATATATCATGTTGCATTTCTTCCTCTTCTTCATGCATCATAGAAGAGATTTCAGGTTTATTTGTTTCCTTTTTATTTCTCCGGGTCATCATTTAATGATATTTATGCTTCATTATTCCCTTTTAATCACTTCAAACTAATTTTTCAAACAAAAATGCAAATTTTAAAAAATACACATCTTTTTCTTACTTTGTAGGAGCTCTATCTTGAATCTATTTTATGTCTGTAATTTTGGATCTCCAAGGTCTAAAATTTTGTCCTGTGGTAGCCCTCTCAGTCTTCTTTCCAACCCAACAAGTTTGATCGATATTGGATTCTCCAAGAAAGTGTTATGCCTAATCTCCCATGATGACCTTATTATAGACTAGTTTAAAAGAGCGAAATTGTATGAAGTGCCACGTGTCACTATTTTGAACTTCGACTCTGAAAACTTAACCCATCAAACTAAAATCCATCCTTTTTATCACGTTTTACAAAATTTTAATTCGATGCTCAAAGAGAAAGTTATGATGATTTTCCCAAGGTCACCTATTTGAGATGGAATTTGGGAGCTTGCAAAAACCCTAACTTCCTTGAATCATATCTCCGAAAATATAACGAACCAAGATTTGAAATTTTTACACGAAGTTCATGAGTATTTCAACTCCTTGTGATAAAATTTTAGCTTCTAAATCTTCCTAGAAAAAAATGTTATAGCGAAAATGCCACGATGACTTGTTTGCAACAAGGAAACCCTAGAATCCAAAGCTCTGATCCCAAATGTTATGCATCCAACTCAAAAAATAGAAGACGAGATAAATAAACAACTTCAAAATTAGCCTCTTTGAGGGGAAACCTCCTTTGAATTACACAAATGAACAATTCTGGGATGATACAAATGACAAGACCTTTCTATATATGGGCGTCTCTAAGAGGTCACAATATAATTCGAGCCTACATAACATTAATATTGTAAGGGCACAAAAATAACAGTAATGGGCTTTTATGTGGCACAACAATAACAATATGGAGACTACATGGGCACAACAATACAATAAGGGGGTTGCACTAATAACAATAAGGGACTACACTAGTAGTATAGGGAGAAGAGAGAGAGAGTGAGAAAGAGAGTGATGGGAGGGATATAGAGAGAGGGAGTGATGGAGAGAAAGGGAGAAGGAAAAAGGGAGGGGTCCAGGGAGGAGAGATAAAGTTGGAGAGGGGTTGTTGTCAAGGAGGGATTGAGGGAGGGAGAGATAGAGAAAGAAATAGAGAAATATAGAGAGAGGGAGGAAGGTGAACAAAGAGGAAGAGATAGGTAGGGGAAGAGAGAGACATAAAGTGAGGAGGGGAGAAAAGAGAAGAGGCAGAAGAGAGAGACGAGTGGAGGGGGAGAAAGAGAGAGAGAGAACGAGAAAGTTTGAGGTGGCTTTGTTGTAGAGGAGGGAAAAGGGAGAGAAGGAGGGATAGAGAAAGAGAAGAAGGTAGGAGGAGGAGGGAAAAAGAGAATGAGTGATGGGGGAGAGAGGGAGAGAAGGAGAGGGAGGGATGGGGAGACATGGGGACGAAGAGGGAGAGAAGGAGAGGGAGGGATAGGGAGGAAGAGAGAGAGAAGGAGGGAGATAGACATAGAGATGGAGTGGGGAGAGAAATTTTAACAAAGTGTCGGGAAAGGGGGTGGTAATGGGGGAGAGAGAGACGTGTGTACCTAAAAGCATGTGTGCACTCTTAAGATAAATATGTTCATGTTTCTGCTAAGGACCAAGAAGAGAAGAAAGATAAATGAGGAAGGTAGTGCATTAACAACTATGAACATTAGTCATAGGAAGATGTGCATGCTATAAAGCATTCACACGTGTCCCTAAGAACTTGTGTGCACTTCCAAGAACACATGCATATTCTTTTCCTTGCTCTCATGGCATTAATGTAGTGCAACAATGCATGCACATTCTTACATAGACATGATTTTGCTAATACCATTACCCACTTTTAACACCATCATCTTCATGTTAATCCCCAATATGAATTTTTTTTTATTATAATTGGTTTTTTTTTGAAAATTTGTATCTTCAAACAATTAAAAATGATAAAAAATACAAATAACCCTCCTCAAATTTTCATTTGAAAAGCAATTTTTTTTTGCGGAGAGATTGCAAATTTCATTTCTACTTTGATTGCTTGCAAGTTGCTTCCATGGCTCATCCCTACTAGGCGCCAATCAGCCACCTAGACAAAGTCGTCCTAACGTTTGAATTGATATTTCGGTTTTTGGGTAATAATTGATAACCAGTTTCATAAAAGTTGATCATGGCAAATATGGAACTCTAAGCTCTCATTGGACGGAAATTGCCGTTATTCCTTATATACTCATTATTGGGCTAATAATTGACCATTGAGAACGACACGCAAGGAATTCTAAGTTTCATTAATTTGGTTTGTGTATTGATGGGTGGTAGCAATGACAATTAGGCGATAGTTTGTGGCTTTGTAGTTTTGTCAAGAGTTGTGGGTATGGGTTGGTATTTTGTCGAGAGATGTCATACGATCATCAAACTCCGTGACTATTTGGGCAGGACACTCGTCCAACAGGCCCATGATTTCATTATTTTGGAGCATCTATTCTTATCTGTGGTGTGACAGTATTACTGAATGTTGAATCTACTTTCCGTTTTCTCTTAATTTCAGGATGTAATATAAGAATCATCGACAAGTATAAAAATCAAAGTTCAATATCTTTCCCTCCCTATATAAGAGAGTTAGAGTAGGTTTCCACGTGATGAGCTTTGCATGTTCGTAGTCTTTGTAATCAGAAATATTTATGTTCACTGTGTATATGCTTTCTTTAAAGAATAGTATGGAAGAAATTGTGATATTTATGGTGTTAATCTCTTTCATTAAGTTTAGTTCTTTAATTATTAAAAGAAATTACAATAAGGGTTTAAATATTTGTTATTTACAAATATGGATTATGGATTTTTAAGTGTAATTTATAATTCAAATTTTCACTATTAAAAAAATATGTAGGAATATGGATTATGGATTTTTAAGTATAATTTATAATTCAAAATTTCACTATTAAAAAAATATGTAGTATTTTATTTTTTTTCCTCAAAGTTGTATTAATAAAAAGTTAAAAAAAAAAAAACATATATGGATAGAGACATTTATTTCCAAAAAGAAACCAATAATTAATATTTTTAAATATTGCTTCTAACCCTTCCCTTCGATAGTGATAGTTATAGGGAGGATAGTAGATAGTTATAGGGAGTGGCAGGGTGTTCAATTTGTGGTGGAAAGGTTATTGGTTCCAAATTTTGTGGGCAAAAATGTAGCCATGCAATGGATTGGGGTAGCCCAAAGTGGATGCTATTACACAGTGATTTTGACAATTTAAAACTCAAAGATAATGCTTACATGCTAAATTTAGAATTAGTTTGGAATTTGGTCGATAGAATATCTCAACTCTCATATTCATATTTGGAATTAGTTGAATCTCAATCCAATCAATCCAACTATATATTTGTATAATATTTGTGAATAAATAAAATGTAAAAAATAGTTTCTAACTAACATTCTGATTTTCTATTTTAAATACCTCTAAATTGTAACTACTAAGACTACAAGTTAAATATGCGCTGATCTCAAAACTCTCATTAACAAACAAACAAACAAACAAACAAACATATTAATATTATTTTTTAAACTCTTATCCATATCAAATGGATACCACAAAATTGAAAAGCTCAACCTGATACATAAAGTTTTGCTTAAACAACATCTAGAGTATCGGTGTCCCTTAATCGAAGGGCAAGAGAAGAAGTCAAACGAGAGTCTTGAGTTAAAGCACAAGTCTTCAACTGAACACGGCGTTTCTTTCGGTGGCCTCGCCTCGTTTTGTAATCGTATATTTCTCGTTTGTGAAGTCAGGTCTGCCAAAATTATAAAATAATATCGTCATTCTTTCCTAATTATATCTCGAGAATTAATAATGTGAAATAATAAGATTTTTGGTCATTAATATGAATCTCTTAACAAAATATTTAATATTATATTTAATTTTTAATTTTGAAGTTTATTAATGGATAGTATGATAAACATTACATTCTTTAAATAGAATAGTTAAAATTATAATTTCAACATAAATTTAATTGGAAAAAGTGAAACTAGATATTATAAAAATATTAAAATTGTTCAGTTTTAAATAGGTTACCTTTTTTTAAAAACAATTCAATTTCTTGCATGATTTTGAGAAAAAATAAAAATTTTGAAAATCAGGGTTTCAATTGTCAAGATTCAAAATTTTGGGTGCCAAGGGGTCTTTTATGGTGTTGAATCCGTTTCCGCTAAAAAAAAAAAAAAAAACAATTTAAACACTATCATAGTCGAATTTTTTGTAGAAATTTTCACTGAATTCTAGTGAGGACGAATCTAGCAAAAAAAATCATTGCCGGACAAAAATGTAGCCTCATTAAACTACGTCATTCTTAATTACTAACTTACTAATGCCAAAATTATTTGTTAAAAAAAACTTTAACTGTTAAAACAAAATTTATTCTAGACAGGGAATATATTCAAAAATGGATTGTTTATTATCAAGATTTGAAGTAAACAAATTTAAACTCTCACCCTATTTAAGACATCACTAAATCTAAAAAAAAACCACATAAAATTACCTAATAATATTAGTAATAACTATGCATGATCTATCTAAAAAAATTGTTCATTAAAATGGTCCTAGCTCCATCTTTGTAAGTGTATCCCCCACTTGATCATATATGTTTGAAGACCCTGGACCAACTTGTAGTCCATCTTTTGATAAATGATCAATCATCTTGCTATTTTCCCTATGTACATGTACATGTTTGACATGAGCAATAGAATATGACAAATTTTGGACCTCCTCAGAGAAAGATCTTAAATTTATATTTTCCATATTTTTCACAAGCCTCTTCCACTCTATAACAAGGAGTCTCCCATAATTTGAATATTTTGTATATTTAAAGTTCCATATTTCTCACTAGCGTCTTCCACTTCATAACAAGGAGTCTCCCATAATTTGAATATTTTGTATCTACTTTTTAGCTAGATCAAAAATCAATTTTAAATTAAGAAGTTCATCCTTGTTATTTGAGCATCTACCTAATGATCTAATTGAGAATTTTATCTAGTAGGTCATCAAAATGATATAGAATCCCTCCAGCACTTCCCTTAGGAGGATCACACTTTGCAACTCCATCAAAATATCCCTAGACCCCTCATCAATGAATTCAAGATGTATCATTCTTGTAGGTTTTATATCGTCTTCTTGCTTAGAAATATTAAGGATATTCATCCCTTCAATGCACAAAGTGAAGGAGATTTTGATTAGAAAGATTAAGGATATTCATCCCTTCAATCCACAAAGTGAAGGAGATTTTGATTTTCCATGGAAAATGTAATCATTCTTGACCACCTCAAATGACTATAAATGGAATAGACTTATAACTAGAGAAACATTGTTAAGAATCCAATTTTCTATGACATTCGAAATAGATTTTTCCTCCTATGCATTAATGATACCTAATGTAGGAGAAATATATGCATTAATGATACCTAATGTAGTTTCAATATTTCTCTAGACAAAAATTACATTTCACATTTAAGAAATATATGTTGTACACCCTCATCACAAATAAGACAAGGATGACATCTACTAAGTCCCTACAAGTTACTCCCTATAAGAAATACCACATGGGAACCCTCAACCACATGAAAATTTGTGATTTTAATGGATAATTAAATTTCCAAATGTTCTTGAACTACCAATGTATTTCAAACTAAGGCTTCACCTCTCCTAATGCCTTGTAATCCAATTTTGGAGTACAACTACCACATATGCCATTTCTTAGCCACATAAGAGTATTCTCCTCATTAATAAACCAAATGTACCTCTTATTTTCCCTCAAAATCAAACTATTAACTTTTGACTAGTGCTACCTCATCTAGTTGGATATCCAAGAGCGCTAAAAACACCTATATTTGTCAAAACTATCACCATTTCTTAAGGGAATTTAAAATGTGCATCACAACCAATCCATGAGTCTTCCCAACTCTGACTTTAGTTCTGAACCCCACTTTCCAAACATGAAAATTTCTAATAAATAAAAATATATTTATTTATAAATTTACAATTTACAAAAACATTATAATTAATTATTACCTCTTTCTAACCAAATCTAACCCAATCCTCAATGGATAAGGGATCAATGTCTCTTCGTTTCACCCCTTCAGTCCATAAGCCTTTACCCCAATAATCTCTAAGTGGCATTTTGTCACCAAAATTTTTTAAAAATAATATTTTTTAAATTCCCCATCCAATCTTTAGGAATTGCAATCTTATTTTAAGATAACCAAAAAAGTTTTCTTTATCCTATCCTCATCCCATAGAAATCTTCTCAAATTCATCTTTCTGATTGGCTTTAGAATGACTTTAGAAATAATAAAAATAGATACCTAATATACTATTATACCTTATAAGACAAATTTAAACCATATTTACGTTTTCTCTTACTTAACCATTTATTACACCATAAAGTCAATATTTTCTTCACTTTGGAAATCATCCTTACCTAATATCTTTTTAATGTAATCATTTTATTTAAAATAAATATCCTTAAATATATTCATTTAATATATTTATTTAAATATTTAATATTTTTAATTAGATAATATAACCATTTATTACACCATAAAGTAAGTGTTTCCTCACTTTGGAAATCATACTTACCTAATCTCTTTTAATGTAATCATTTTATTTAAAATAAATATCCTTAATATATATATTTAATATAATATTTGTAATATTTAATTATTTTTAAATTAGATAATATATATTTCATATTTAAATAATATAAATATATTTAAATTAGATAATATATCCTTATGAATGCAAGTTATTTTTCAAATTTGCATTTATTTATGTGGACAAAAACCTCCTTAACATCATATTGTGTCTAGCTAGAATTTAGAAGGAAATGAATGCATGACTTAATGTATCCAAAGAAGATTTTGTTTACTTAAGTTTATTAGTATGTTTATGTAAAACATCATTGTTAGAGTTGTAAATTACTTGTTTTAGGTGTGATGTTTTCTACATAAAGGAGTTTGTTTCTTGTTTTTAGGAGGTTGTTAGATTTAGTTAGGATGAGAGATATTCTCCATTAACTAGATTTTTATATTGGTGTGAGGTTGAGATATTTGCTCAATTAGTTGATTGTGTGATCAAGTAGTTTCTCTATATTGAGATAACACTCATATTAGAGAGACATTCTCCATTAAATACATTCTTATATTGGTGTGAGGTTGAGAGATTTATCTTGAGATAACACTCGTATTATAGAGATATTATCCATTAACTAGATTCTTATATTGGTGTGAGGTTGAGATATTTGCTCAATTAGTTGATTGTGTGATCAAGTAGTTTCTCTGTATTGAGATAACACTCATATTATTGGAGATTGATTATCGATACGTCCATGGATTATAGTACCAAGTATATCTACCCCAAAGGATCACTTATTGTTCGCTCAACCATAGAACCTGACCTTGAGAGTATCGAGAGATTGAACCCGTGACCTCTCAATCAAAGGTTCTTTAATGAAAATTACTTGACCAAATCAACTAACCCTTAAGGCTAATATAACATTCATATATTTATTTATAACATTATTTGATGAAAAAAATGATACTTATGAATTTGGTATGGTGATAATGAAATATTAATTTGGTATCAGAACTAGTATGGGCCTACTCCCTCATGAGAGGACCCAGTATCCGAGAGAGTAGAGTAAATGGTTGAGACTATTATTGTTATCTATTGCATGGCATGAGAGAGGCACAAATTTGAGAGATTAGATCAGCTAATGAGGAATAACTTGAGCTCAATAATAGGACATTAAGGTTATGACTAAACAGGTGGAGGAAGTGCTTAAGAACTTGTACAAGGTGAGTGCAACAACACTCAAGTTTTTCCACTAGTTTGTTAAGCTTCTTGGGGATAGACATATCCCTTACGCATGGAATTTTCTTGCTAATGTTTTTGGAAACACCAAGATGTTCGACGTGATGTGGGATGCAGTTGAATTCCATGAAGGCCAATGGGATTCTCTCTTGGCAAACTTTTTCTTCTGTTGTACTTGATATGCAATGGCAGGTAAGGTGAATGAGCTGATAAGGACTTATGGAGCATTATGGCTTCCCTCAAGATTTTGGTGCTTTCAATTTACTTCTTTGTGCTTTGTGCAAGAAGAAGTAGACAACCAAGGCCTTGGAGTTAGTTTTACAAGAACATGGGAGATAAAATTCCTCCAAATATCGATGCCTGTGCTTCTTACATGGAAGGGGAGGCAGAATCTGAGGGTTTGCTGGCACCTGTTTCAAGATCTTCACAAGGAGAAGTTTGTAAGGATCGAATCTACAGTGGATGAGGATGTGTCAGATGGCACAAGTAGATCAACATGGGATTTGAAGAGGAAAATTGTGCAGATCCATTTGAAAAGAACTTCTCAAGCATCCAAGAAGTGGAAACCCATGAACAATGGGGTTTTGGAAATATAAAGTAAGAGGAAACATGTATAGGACGGTTCTATGAAGCTCTCTAAGTCAATAAATAAGAAGATATATGATAATTCTTTACATCTAATGATGTATTTAGCTTCTATATTTTGTAGTGTAAATATCCTAGTTGTGGAAGTTGAAATAGGGTAGAGAGAATGTGGTGCCCAAATTGTGCTTGAAGCATCATATTATAATGAGTGAATGTTTGCTGTGAAGTTATATGGATTAACTAAATATTCCATAAGGCACAACAAGCTCTTCAATATGGCACAACAAATATTTACACCCATGCGAGAACGATTGGAGCTTGGAGTTTCCTTATAGGAAGTAGTGGGATCTATTCAAATAATTGCATGAAGAATACCGCAATCAGAATTTGTGAGCTTCTTCAATGAGATGCATGCCAATACCTGGAGTGCGCAAGGTAGAGGGAATGATTATTGGGTGTAAGGTTTCTTAGCTTACCATTACCATTGTGAGCATGGTGGAGGCATAGATTCATCAAAGAATGCAGGCAAATGGAAGTTAATGGGAGAATTGTTTGTAGTCAAATTACAAAGTTTTCATGAAGAGGAATTAAGGAGCTGACATCCGAGAAGAAGACACTTGCCTCAATTTGTACGGGTGTTTTCTAAGGTATGCATTTTTATTTTAAAATTATTTGGAATTTGTATATAAGACATATTGAGTCCGATAAACTCAATATGTGAGTGTGACATTGTTAGAATTTACCACTCTAACAATTGCCTCATGAAGAAGAGAAAATCCAAGATGAAGATTCAATAAAAAACGTAAATGAAGATGTCAAGGATGTGGAGGAGGAATATCATGTGTGTTACTATTTCTTGTTGATGTATATATTAGTGTTGCAATATTTTTGTTATGTGATATCAATCCTGAGTCTACTTTGTAAAGAAGTACAATAGTTGGAAATTAGTTCTAACTACATAGCTTTTCTCCATAGGCTATTTGTCAAATGGTGCACTATATGTTCTAATTAGCAGGTGCAGAGAATGTAAGATTGAGTTAGTGATAACCAAATAATATAATGGATGGAGCTCATGTATCTTGGTAGATGGAAGTAGGTCCATAAGATATTCAATTAATTACTCTTCATGGTCATATTCATGTTAGACCTTGGAGTACAATAGGTTCCTAGTACATCTAAGGTATCAATGGTATTTTGGTTTCTAGTTGTTATGTGAAGACAATTCTTTAGATGAAGGGAGGAGAATAGACACTTTAAGAGGTGGAAGTGAGTTGCATTATTCTCTCTTGAGAAACTAATATGGGTTTCAGGCTAAATTTTTGGAGTGGATTTATAAGTTTGTAGTAGGAAGGACAAAGAGGTCCTAGTTACAATAAAGAGTTTGATAGAGCTTTGTCCAAGAAAATTAGCTAATAGTACTTGTAGTAGAGACAATGCATTTGGAACCACTATGGTAGCAAAGAATAATGGTTATGGTAGAAGTGTGGTTTGTTGAATAATAACAAACTCATGAATATATTTTAATGTGAATCATACATTGTTGCAAGTCGATAGTGTCATGTTCGGCCTGATGTAATGGTCCTTGAGAATGTATGTACATGGCATGTTCATGAGTGGAGTTTTCCATTGAATGTACTTGATGTAGTCACGATGTAAGCCCGATGAGGCATGTGTACCCCCCAATAGTTCATGGTAATCTGAAAACCACTTTGTCATGCATTTTTTGGTAAGTTGAAATTGTTGGACATTTGATGGTGTGTGGGTGGATGTGCACGTGTTAGCATTGATGTCAAATGAGGGTTAGCATGATAAGTGAGTGTTTGGGTGGAATCCCATGGTACCTACAGGATTATTGTGGAAAATCATCACAGTGGCAGGCTTACTCAAGAAGCCATAAAATGAGGATCACATTGATGGGCCAGATGGAACTCCATCGTAGTTTCAACCTTCTTGTAGAGAATCATCACAATAGAAAACTTATTGAAGAAGCCATAAAATGATCATCATGGTGGTTGTGAGTTCAACAATCTAAATAGTCAATGACCATAGAAGTTTGCAATATTCTTCCAAGCATCAAAAGGACTCAAAGCCTAGATCAAACCTTCTACATTGGAAAGTGCTTTGAACAAGATTTCCAACGATATCGAAAAGTTGAAAAATGGACCCTTGGATCAAAAGATATGATCTGCTAAAGTTCAAATTTCACAAGCCTTAGGAAGGAAGAGATATCGGCATATCAGAAGTCTAGGATATCGGCACATTGGAATATCAGAGGTTAGCATAATCAGCATATCGGCATATCGAAGATCAGAACATCGAAGGATTGACACAGGAGGCACATTGGAACATCGCCATGTTGGGGATCAGAATATCAGAACTTCTTAAGTAAGGAACTTTTAAAAGTTGTGATATCCGATAAGTGCCGATAAGCCTATATAAGTGTTGAGGAATGACAAAAGAAGATTAACAAAGGATTTTGGTGCAAAACCAAAGGTTGACAAGCCCTCTTCTCTCTCCTCTAGTAGGACACATAGCAACATATGATTGGCTCCAATAAGCCACAGTGGCATCTGGCGTCAGCATGATGTGGAAATATGACAGGATATGTGGCAAGAATATTTAACTGTATTGGGTAGTGTAATGGGCCAAAACTGGGTGACATGAGTCACCTCTAAGGAGTCACCATGCAAAAGTGATGATGTCATATTGAAGCTTGGAAATCAGAAGATTAAGATATTGGAACTCTAGAGGAGTTGAAGTTGGGAAAATTTATGATAAAGGCAACTTCCGATATTGGGTAGGCTCTTGGGCATGTAAATCCATAGAGCCAAGTGCACATAGAAATGACAAAGGAAGATTGGCCCCGGAAGGAAAAAAGTGCCTTAGCACCTTAATGCTAAGTGGTGGTCACAAACAACGGTCCTATGATGAGAAATTTAGTAAGGGCTAAGCAGAAGGAGCTAACATGCAATCAAAACTTTGCAAAAGTTACGATACAAAGGAGGCTCTGATATGGCATTTATTCGATGGTCATGGGCCCGGTCATATGACAGTAAATGCTTAGGGAGCTAAGCACCAAGTGGTTAAGGATATCGGAACATTGCACCATTGTGAAGATTGCAATATGGAATTTCTCTAATAAGGAAATACATAGCTTTAAAAAATATATTGGATGGTAGCTCTGATATTGAAGAAGGCACAAAGCATTTGATAATTGAAAAGGGCTAATCCTGTCGAAGAATCTGTGACAAGAAACCGAGGAAAACATTGGCAGAAGAGATGAATTCGAGTTCTTGAAGGAAGCAATCGACTGCTTCACGTGCATGAATGGTTGTGGTAAATAAGAATAGAATGGTCACCCCTATGGATTGTCAAGATCTATGGAACAATAAATAAGTGTGGGACTCTCGGAGGAGAGTGTAGGTCATATGAGAATTAATTTCTCAGTATAGGAGCTATGTGCAGTCAGACTACGAAGAATTGTGAGTACCATCTCTACTTTTGACTTTGTGACAAGAAACTATCAGAGGATGCAAGAGTGGCAACTAAAGTCATGCCTAAGTATAGATTGGTATCTACAAGAAAGTGTGGAGAGACTCCCGTGTGCAATGTGCCTCAATGGAACAAAACCATCACCAACAATAGAAAAGATGGGTGATGTGATCATATGTGGTAGAGATCAGTGTTGTGAGAGTGTGCATCGAAGCAGAGAGGCAGAAGCACCTGAGAGGAAACAATGTAACACAATGACAAGAGCAACATGAGTATTGTGTAAATAATTGCAAGGGTGGTACTAAAGAGTAGTCAGTGAAGAGCCCTTGATAGTGAAGGTGGAGCATAGAGGAAGTATTGTTGTGAGGAGCAAGAGGAGATCTGCTACAAGTGAGCACAAAAGACAGAATGCAAAAGTCGAATCTAAGAAAAACCATTGTTTGTGTTGGAAAAAGTAACTATGTTCGGTCTTCAATAATGTGCTTGAGTCATTATGTAATCTACTTGTCAAAATAATAAAGAAAATAATTATTATTGTTATTGTTATGAGTTATTAAAGCATGGGTTTCATGCTTGGGTCACCATGTTTTAGGTCAAAGTCCCCATTGAGGACTTCTAGGATTTATTTTGGGTCTATAAAATTATTGTACATTTAAAGAGACCTTTCTTGGGCTTTTGAATCATGTCAATTGGTTAATTACTGAGTCAAATATGAATTATGTAACCTCCACACCATTGTTTCACAGTATTTTGTCACACCTTCTATTCCCTTCGTGTTCCATATCCCAAAGTGCCAAAACATTGACTATTTTGAAACATTTCCATTATGATATACAAACCAAAACCTCCCTGAAGAATCAAAGTAAAACTGCCCTAGATCCATTTTGAAGAAGGTTAACTAAAACCCTTAATTCTAGCATCAATGTGTTTTGCTCCAATGCATATCCGTGTTGATGGCAGGTTTCACAGTTATAGACTAGTGTTTCCAATGTGGGTTTTGATATCAAAACCCATGTTGAACCTTTTCTGGCAACGTTTCCCAAACTAGAGGAGAAGCTTTGTGCACTAGAACCTTTGAGAACATCGAGCTAAATATTGGTTATTGTTGATATGGTCTAGCTCTCCCATTTGGACCTCTTGATCTTATCATCATGGTATCTCCCCTTGATATGTGTACCTTCCTCCCTCTTTTGTGGATCCCTAACTTCCTCTCCCTTCCTATAAATTCACTCCCTTCCATCCCCAAATGGTTGGTCATTGATTGTTGCATCCCTATGCTGAGATTATGCTTACGTGCTACCCATTATAGCTTGGATAAGAAGTGCTTGAAGAGCCCTTTCTTGGACTTGGACATCCACCGAAGGAGGTCTCCAACATCAAGGCATAGGTTTTATGCTTCCTTTTTTAGCTTATTAATATATACATCTGATGTTCACTTTCCATAATTTTGTAAATGTTTATGCTGTTAGCTTAATACTCCTTGATCTATTAAGTAGTTTATGTTTGATGTATGCCATAAATGATCTTGTATTTTTCATAGCTCTTTAATCTTCCTTGTAGGTACTCGAATGTGAAGAACAAGTAAGGAATGAGGTATGGAGCAAAAGATTCAAAGTCATCTCCAAAGGATTGAACGATTAGCATAAGAGTGAGGTAGGTTTATCCTTCTCTCTACATTTGTTAAACATAAACTAGGAAAGTGTATATTAGTTTGTTTAGTTTGTTGCTAGACCCACTCATCGGGCTAGAGGGATCACCTCAGTTCGTGGAGGGGATTTACCTTCACAATAAATGGCGACTCCATTGGGGAAGATATAGCCTTTTCATCCTCTTTTCTCAATTGATCTCTTGATCAGTTTGATCGATCATCGAGTCCTAAGTTAGTTTGAGTCTATATATGTTGGCTTAGTGGGTCCTGGCCCAGGTTCAGAGTTAAATGTGCCAAAAAAAACCCTACACTACTAACCCTTTTGGAAACAACCCGCGTAGTGTAGGTTGCAGTCTCACCTAAAGCAGTATGGGGGGACGCTGGAACCAAGTTTCCACATCCAAAGATCAGTGTGATGTCCTTTTATGCCCTAGATATTTCATCGTGCATATCTATAAGCCCCTAGGGCTCGGTACTGCAACTCCCTTTAAACAACCTCTAGACCTTTGCAAAGGTCTATGATAGGTCTTTGCGGACCTTTAATAGTGAATCATCCACTTACACGCATCAGAAAATAACCCTAGACCTAAGCTCGCATAGAGCTACTTAAGCATTTAATAAACATAACAGAATGTCTTGAAATCTTCACGGAAGTACTTATCATGCATTGCATACAATTATTAAGACTTATCCCATAGAGTCACGCATCAATAGATCAATATTTCATAAAGACATTACTCAATCACAACATATATCGAAATCATAATTAAACAAAAGTAAACAAATAAACTTGGGAATTCTTCAACAATCTTCTTTATTGATCTTCAATATGGTGTTACAAACTCAAGACTACCCTATGCACTCAGCTATAGGGGTTCATGCACTCAGCTGCGGATGTTATTCTAGGCCTCTGTGCACTCAATTGCAACGCCTTTCTCTCCTCTATGACTCACTTCTTAGTGTTATCTCCTATTGACCCATTACATCCATCATCATCGTATTCTTATGCTTTAGACTCTCTAAGACACACCTACTTATACAATCTCGTGGTCCGTGAACCTTGGATAGATCTCAAAACCGAGTCAATTTTACATAAACAAGGGGCTAAAACCCCTTTTACTCCTAATTACCTACACGCTCCACATCCACAAATCATGGAGACTTTACATCTTTTCACAAACATTACATCAAAACTTGGGTTTCTAACCACAAAATTGACCTAGGGGACCCTGTCCCAATAGGCCCCCAACACAAAGGTTGTGACTCACCCTCGAGTCACTTAGTTGGCATTGTGATCTTGCAACCAAGATCCCCCAGCTCCACCTGTACTACTGCGACCTCGGCAACACTCTATGTAGATACTTTCTTGACCTCTGCTACTAGCTGGTCCGTCTGTGACCAACTTCTATTGGGTTGTGTTATTCTTTCCACGACTAGCCCATGTAGTGAATCGGGGGGTTACAGGGGGGGTGGAGCCGCCCCTTCTTTGCACTAATTGCACAGTGGGGGGGTCACAGGGGGGGCGGTAGCCCCCCATGTTAGGGGGGTTTGAGGGGGGTGGGTAGCCCCCCTCTACAGAGTTCAGGCCAATGCCCCAGATTTTTTTTTTTTTGGACCCTATATTAGGTTGGGCGAACCTACCTATGGTTTTGTGCATGATTTTTGCACATGGTTTTGGGCGCGATGGTTTTTGGTCCATGGTTTTGGATGCGATGGTTTTTGGTCCATGGTATTGGATGCTTCAGCATGTATAAATATGTATTGTAACATTGAAAGGAACATAATGAAAAATCAAGCTGGTAGTCCCAGTTTTGGGATCCAGGGGAAAATGTTTGTGTATATGTGTTTTATGTGTTATGCTCTCGCATTGTTTATTTTTTGTGTTTTAAAATTTGTATGTAGGTAATTTCTATATGGGGTTAAAACCTACATTTGGTATCAGAGCTGTTTTGGCTTCAAGGGGACGCATTTGTTGCTGAGGGGTTTCTCTTGGGCATGTAGTAGACCCTATTCAGTGGGAGATCTATGAGCTCGATTCTGGTGGTGAAAGAAGATGGCGAGCAGTGGAAAGATAGAGATAGAGAAATTTGATGGTCAGAGTTTTGAGTTGTGGAAACTCAAGATGGAGAATCTGTTGGTGGATAAAGAACAGTGGATCACGGTAGATCCAGGTACTAAACCAACGGGAGTGTCTGATGAAGAATGGAAGAAGTTGAATTGGAAGGCAAAGATCACAATACGATTGTGTGTCTCAGATTCAGTATTGCTGAATGTATTAGGGGAAGCTACGACGAAGGATTTGTGGTACAAGTTAGGGACTTTGTACCAATCTAAGTCTCTGGTGAATAAACTGTTCCTACGAAAAAAGTTGTATAACTTGAGGATGAAAGATGGAGACTCAGTGATAGAGCATTTGAATGCGTTTAATATTGTGGTAAGTCAGTTATCATCTATTGATATCAAAATTTCAAATGAAGATAAGTGCATTAGTTTGTTGTGTTCTCTACCAGATTTGTGGGATAGTCTGGTTATTGAAATAGGTAGCAATGCAACTGCCTTGCAGTTTGATGAAATAGTCTCATCCTTGCTAACAAAGGAGATGAAACAGAAAAATATGGAAAGCCAAAATGGTGATGCCTTGTCTGTACGAGGATGGTCCCAGAACAGAAAAAAAAATAAGTCATCGAGTGAGAGATCTAAATCTAGAGGGATATCTAAGTCTCCAGGACAACATGTAAAGGTGGTGTGCTAGAAATGTGGAAGGGATGGGAACTACAAAAGAGACTATAAATCTAAAGCTCCTCACAAAGGAAAGGGATCTGATGATGCTCCTTTTGTAGAGGCGAAAACCACCTCAGATGAAGGTGGGGATGTGTACTTGTCTTCTTCAAGTACACATGCATATCATGAGGCATGGTTGATTGACTCAGGTGCATCCTTTCACTTCACTCCCCATAGAGAGTGGTTCTGCGAGTATGAGAAATACGATGGTCGTGATGTCTTCTTGGGGGATGATAGGAAGGCTAGAAACGTTGGTCACAGAAAAGTAAAGATGAATTTGCAAGGTAGAAGGGTTAGAACACTTCTGGGTGTTCTGCATATTCCTGCATTGGCCATAAATCTGATTTCTGTAAGCAAGCTAGATGATGCAGGTGTAAAAACAATGTTTGAGAAGGATACCTGCGAGATGGTTTAGGAAGCACTGGTATTAATGCAGGGAGTTTGGGTTGGAATCCTTTACAAGCTGCAAGGTAGCACTATTGTTGATGGGTGCAACAGTTCCGTGGTTCCTGAAAGTGGAGCAAAAAAGCTAGTGGTCTCTGTAGAGAAGACCATGTTGTGGCATCAAAGGCTTGGACATATTGGAGAGAAGGGCCTTTGAATATTTCACGATAAAGGTATGGTAGAAGGTATGAGTAATATCTCTCTGGATTTTGATTTATGTGAAAATTGTGTATATGGGAAGCAGAATCGGGTGAGTTTCCCCTTTGGTGGTAAGAGGGAGAAACATATATTAGAGCTTGTGCACAGTGATGCGTTTGGACCTGTGAATGTTCCATCACTGGGTAAGTCTATGTACTATGTATCATTTACAGATGACTTCTCAAGGAATACATGGATATATTTTCTTAAGAAGAAATTTGAAGTCTTTGACAGGTTTAAATAATTTAAGGCTTTGATGGAAAACTAGACAGAAAAGAAGATAAAGGTGCTGAGGACAGATAAAGGTGGAGAGTTTTGCAATAACGAATTTCAAGAATTTTGTAAGAAGTGTGGTATAGCACGGCAGAAGACTACTCCATATACACTTCAGCAAAATGGAGTTGCAGAAAGAATGAACAAGATGTTGATGGAAAAGGAAAGAAGCATGCTCAGTAGTGTTGGGTTAGGACAAGAATTCTAGGCAGAGGCGGTGGAGACTGCATGTTACTTGGTCAACAGATCACCTTCATCAGCGTTGGAGGATAAGACTCCACAAGAGATATGGACTAGTAAGAAACCCTCTCTTTCACATCTAAAGGTATTTAGATGTGATGCATATGTACATGTTCCAAAGGAGAAAAGAACAAAGTTGGATAGTAAATTTGAAAAGTGCATCTTTATTGGGTATAAGGATGGTTTAAAGGGTTAAGAGCTTTAGAACCCAATCACACGGAAGGTTGTGTACAGTCAAGATGTGGTGTTCAGAGAGGTGAAAGATGTTATTAAACATGAAGTCCAACCAAAGGAACCTGTGAAGATAGAGTTTGAACTAAAGGAGGAAGAATCAAACTATGTAGCACAGGAGGAATCAGAAGATGAAGAGCCAAAAACTCCGGCTGTGAGAAGATCAGTTCGAGAAAGAGGGCAGTCAAAAGGGTATAGTCCATTTGCTTTCTGTTCAAATTTTACTTTGTCTGTTACTGATGATGATCCCAAAACTGTGAAGGAAGCAGTGGATTCAAAGGATGGAAAACTCTGGAAAGAGGCCATGGTTGATGAAATTGCATATTTGCACAAAAATAAGGCTTGGGATCTGGTGGAGTTGCCAGCTGGAAGGAAACCCATTGGCAGCAAATGGGTGTTCAAGAAGAAGACAAATGCAAAAGGGAAGGTGGAGAAATACAAAGCTTGGTTGGTAGCAAAAGATTGTTCCCAGGTGCCGAGAATTGATTTTGGTGATATTTTTTCTCTTGTTGCCAAGGTAACTTCTATTAGATTACTTTTATCTGTTGCTACTGTTTTTGATTTTGAGGTAGAACAAATGGATGTGAAGACAACATTTCTTCACGGGGATTTGGAAGAGGAAATCTACATGAAGCAACCTGAAGGTTTTGCGGTGAAGGGTAAGAAAGAACTGGTATGCAAGTTAAAGAGGTATCTGTATGAGTTAAAACAGTCACCAAGCATGTCGTATCAGAAATTTGATACATTTATACGGGGACTTGGCTTCACCAGAAGCAAAGCAGATCACTATGTGTATTTTAAATTAATTGGTGACTGTGTTATTTATCTGGTCTTGTATGTGGATGAT
>APFE030009532.1:0-10370 GCA_000404065.3 Pinus taeda
AGAGACACCCATGAGTATGTAAGGAAATGCCTCAACTGCCAAACTGCTAGTGGAAGACAACGAAAATCAGCTTTCCCTCTACAACCAGTTAACATTGAACAACCATTTGATCAATGGGGATTGGATATCATCGGGGAAATCAATCCACCTTCTTCAAAACAGCATAAGTACATTCTCACTGCTACCGACTATTTCACTAAGTGGGTTGAGGCAGTCCCTTTGAAGGCAGAAAATTCTGAAGCAATCATTGAATTCATTGACCAATTCATTATTACCAGGTTTGGTGTCCCAACTGCTCTTGTATTTGATAACGCTTCTTATTTCTCAGGCAATTCTATGATCGATTTTGCTATAAAAAGAGGATTTAAGTTAAAGTATTCTGCTAATTACTATCCTCAAGGTAATGGTTTGGCAGAGTCAACTAACAAGAATCTGATCAAAATTATCAAACGAACAATTGAAAAAACCATAAGAATTGGCATAAATCCTTAATCTTTGCATTATGGGCTGATAGGATAACACAGAAGGCTTCCATAGGAACCTCTCCGTTCAATCTTGTATATGGAAAGGAAGCGATATTGCCTACAAATCTTGTTCTACCCTCTTTAGCCCTAGTACAGTTCATTGAAGAAGCTCCTTCCTCTTCTATTCAGCTCAGATATGATCAAATCCTAAAACTAGAAGAAGAGAGAGAAAATGCCAAGGATACCCATGCCAAGCATTAGCAAATCATTAAAACCGCTTTTGACTCGGTCTCATCAGGGTCAAAACAATTCCAAGTTGGCGATCTAGTTCTGAAATGGGATAAAGCTCATGAGGACAAAGGCAAACACACCAAGTTCCAAAAGTTGTGGCTTGGACCATTTCAGATCTGTGAGAAAATAGGCCACTCAACCTTTCTATTGCAAGACTTAACAGGTGTGAGGGAGTATCTCGCTGTGAATGGCCTTATCCTAAAAAAGTTCTTCAATTGAGAAGGTGACCCCTTCTCCTTTTGTTTTATAGAATCTTTCTTAGTTTGTAAGTTTTAGGAAATAAAGTTTAAAGGCATTTTCTATTGATCTTTCACTATACTTGAAAAAGTTGTCTCAAAGAAATATTATGGATATTTGCTTTCAAATAATAGAACTTTCAACCAAAAGATAATTTTGGGAAATTAGGTATCATTGTATTCTGAAATCACAGATTAAGCTTTGATCAACTCCCCCTTAGAGCATAAAAGTAATGAGAATCATTTTCTTTTTCAAATTGGTCCCAAAAGGTTATCAATATCAGAAATGGAAGTCAATTCAATATCAGCATCTTTAACTCTTAACCTGTCATCCATCAATTCTCAAAGAAGAGATTGTCCATCCCATTCATTAAAGATAATGATTCTTCAGAGTGTAATTCTAAAATATAAAGATATTAAAGATAAGAGGTCTTATTACAAGCCTGCTTACCATGTTCATAGGAAAATAGCTTAACTGACATTACCAATACTGCCTACCAAAACAGGGTAATGGCTTGAAATTTCAAGACAAGGAGTCTCATCACGAGCTGGCTTGTTCAGTTAGACTACTACCAGTGAATGGCATTGTCAATAGCTAGCCACCAAACTAGGGCAATGGCTTTTTATCTTATCAATAACAGAAAAAGAAAAATGAACAAAATATGAAGACATGTTTTAAATTCATTCTGATAATCACACTCTTAATTGGATGGAACAATGGACAATTATATGGTTAAAAGATATCCTTGTCGAGACTATAAATGTTTGTTGGCAGCAGAGGCTCTACCTATGACAGATGAGTTTATTATAAAGGTTGCTTTGGAGAGATTTTTCTGTTTTTATTATTATAAACCAACACAGGCTTATTTGAAACTTAAAAATGTATCAATTTCAAATTAGCAAAAGGAGGAGATTAGAAAAATTACTTCTGTGATATTAAGAATGCATAAATACCTAGTTATATCAGAATTTTTCTTTATAAGTTGAAACTCTATTTTCAAAAAGTTTTAAAGTATTTTTGATTTTTCCAGAGATAACTGGTTCTTCCAGTGAATCGCCAATTGTTGTGCTATGCAAACAACCCCCCATTTCATATTATTTTTATTTACAAAAAACATTAAAATATGAAATAGGTCCCTTTAAAAAATAAAATTGATTTCAAAACTCTTACTTTGTAAAAATCCGACAAATCAATGGAGCGCTTTATGGATAAACCCTTAAAAGAAATATCTATTTAAAAGTGGAAATAAAGCAAATATGTGTTTATTGCGATAAAGCGATCGCAAGATCGCATATCGCAATAACAGAAAGGATGCAACAAATGACCAAAAGGCTTCCCCCGATGCGATAAAGCTATCGGCGATATCGCAATCGGCAATCCCCTTGTGCACCACTAACGCGCCCCTTATTAAAGCCCCGATGCGATAAAGTGTTCGGCGATCGGCGATCGGCGATACCCAAAGACACCCCTTAATCGCCCTATACCAATGCCCCGATGCGATAAGCTATCGGCGATCGGCAATCGGCATATCCCCTTTATATTACAAACATTGCGCATATGCCTCTTGTCGATGCGATATCGCAATCGGCAATCGGCAGTTCCCCTCTTTCCATCCTTAATGCGCATATGCCTTTCGCCGATGTGATATCGCAATCGGCGATCGACAATACTCAAAGTTGTGATAAAGCCAATCATGCGCTCCCTCCTGATACTATGCGATAAGGCACAGTTCTCAACAAAAAGCCGTTAAAGTGATTGGAAAGCCCGATTTAATGGAAATTAAGGCATAATCATTCCCGCTCGGCCGCCAATACGCCTATTGCATGCTTTAAGAGATCTTTCGACCAAATATTGGAATAATTATCATTTATAAGGTGGCAGGTTCTATACGGTCACTTAATGAATCCATACCCTAAAGATCTGCCTATAGATCGTCTCCGCGCTGTTTTAACAAAAGAAAAGTATATCAACGTTCCTCTTTTTATTTTACTATCAACTGTGAGTTTCACTGTTATCTCTGTGTTACGCCAAAATCGCTTTTCTGTGCAGAATACAGGTTTTCAAAGCAATTCAGGCATAATGGGTAAAAAGTCGAAGAAAGTTGCAGGTGTTTCCAATCCACCTGCTACACCACAAGCAGTAGTAAACAACAAGAAGGGTCTGATATCGGACACAACATGCGCGGGCCTTGCCAGAACAACTTGGCAAGGAACTTATGACTTGTTAGAGGCCGAGAAGCCAACGCAGGTGGTAGACGAAGCTATCGCAGATTCATTGAAGAAATCAGAGTGCACTCTCAAAGACTTGGCCGATTCCTTCCCCCATAGGATAGCGGCAAGGGAGCAAATGCTTCCATATATTGATGTCGTGAAATGGGCAATTGAAGAAATCCCTATCACAGACCGAACTTTCATCGATCATTTGCCTAAACCAGAGAAAGTATACAATAGCGCATTTTTGGAGAAATTCGCAAGTGAGAATGAGATTGAGTCCGAACCTATCAAAGATTGGAGGCAGAATCCAAATAAGCACAAGCATGAATCCTCCGGTAAGTACTCAGTCGACTCTTTGTGTTCTCCTTATTGCTATGCCGGTATAATGATGTGTAGATTATGGGGTTTGTACGACTCTGCCATTTTTACCATTGAAATGGTTCCTCTCATGGAGGCGGCAGTCAACAGTTGGATTATGGATTGGGCTAATATCCTTTCAGATAAGTTAGCATTAGCTGTCAGTGACTTTAGGAACAAAACTAGAGTCACTGAGAGGAAAATTCCCCCCTTCTACTACAGTGCATATATCTTGGATACCTTGTGTTTTAATTCTGAATTCCCTATTCTTGGTTGGAGGTGGATCGCACAGGACCCCTCGCCCATTCATATTTACCATCGCAAGATGTGGAAGTCATCCCATAAAAGCCACATATATCAGATTTGTAATGGTTTCATGGTTCCTGTTTATTATGCAATTTTTGATAAGCCTATTCCTAGGATCTCCTACCTAGCCTCTTTTGACTTGCCAGGTGTGGGTAGTTGGTTTGGGGAAGAGTATTTTACTTATGTTAGAGTTTTTGGCAGCCAAGCCAATCCCCATGTCCTCCCCTTATATGTCCCTGACAAACTGCTAGCAAGGAAAATTGCATACCAAATTACAGCTAAGAGTACCACACAGACTCTTAAGCAGGAGAAGAAAAGGGGCTGGCCTACTTTTCCCTTCAGATGTGGAGTCTTTACCCTGAATGATCTAAAACATGCAGAAAAAGAGGCCACGAAGATTCAAGCTCTAAATATTGCTACAATTCCGAATAGAGCATTCGACCCAAAGCGAACTGCATATGCCGCTCTGGAACATGCCAAATTATCAACATTTGAGCATAAAGAAGACATGTTCGATGATGTATTTACTTCAGCTGAATCAATAGGTCAAGCCAAAGAACTCGCCAGGATACGATACAATGATGAAGGATTAACTGAGTTTAGCAAGCTTAGAGAGCAGAGGTTGCAAACTCTACCTCTAGACTTATTAATGCCAACCCAAGCAGCATCATCAAGCGAGCCTGGTCAGCAACAAAAGAAAGAACCCCCTGCTACAGTGAAAACCAAAAATAATGAGCAGGAGGAGCAACAGAAGAAAAACCAAGAGGAGAAGCTGAAGAGAGAACAACAAGCGCGTTCAAAGGAAGAGCGCCTAAAGGCAGAGCGCTTAAGAAAAGAGCAAGAAGAGCGCCTAAAGGCAGAACGCTTAAGGAAAGAAAAGGAGGAGCACTCAAGGAAAGAAGAGGAAGATAGATAGTGGAAAGAGCAGGAGAAAAACCAACAAAAGGAGCAGGCAGAGATGCGGCAGAAGGAACAGGAGCAGCGAGAGAAGGAGAAACAAGAACAACTGCTAAAGGAGTCCCAGTCTAAACAAACCACCACCGATACTAACAAGGGTGTCGTCACAGACCCTGAGCTGCAAAAGGAATGGCAACATTTCAGTACCATTATCGGTGGAGGAAAAGACTCACAGAATACTGATACTCCTAAAAGCAGCAGTGTACATGATGATACCTCATCTCAGGCTTTGAGCGGAACCAGCGGCCCACCTAAAACTAAGAATGTGGAAATAATTCCAAAAGGTCCTAGCGACCAAATCACTCTCCAAGTAGAAGATATTCCTCCGTTGAACGTCTTCTACAGCCCAAAGCACAGATCCATGGTAAAGCGATCGAGAAAGAGACAAAGGCTTGATCAACCTTCCATCTTTCCAGAACAAACAGTCATGGGCAATGTAGTGTGGAAGGAGAAAATGGATCCCTCCGATGACCTAACCAAATTGTCACAGTACGCTGGAGCTTATTCAGCTGCGACTATCGACAAGGCATCCGAGGCAAGTCTTCTATTAAAGACTAAAGACCAGGAGATCTCCACGTTGCAAGTTGAATTAGCGGATGTTAAACAGAGGGCAATACAAGCCGAGGAACAATTAGCAGAACAACAACAGAGGACAGCGCGAGCAGGCGAACAATTGGCAGAGCAACAACAAATAAATAGCCAATTGGCTAAGCAATGGGAGGAGGAGAAACAGAGGATTAACTAGGCAGCCATCCAGAGACAAAATGAATTGACGGAGGCTTTGGAGCAACTAAAAGCGGCGAATGAGCAATCATTGAAGACAAAGGATGAGCATATCGCTCAAATTACAGCGCAGTTAGAGACTATCAAAGGAGATTCGCAGATAATGGAATTCAGAAAAGAGGCAATGTTAATCAACAATGCGCTTATAGCGCAAGTTAAACTCTTGGCTCAATACCTCTCTCAAGCGGAACCACTCTGCGAGTTAGCTACAGCTGTAAATGAGCAGGTAGAAAAGGCAAGGGATGACTTGAATCAAGCCGATGAAGCTATTACAGCCTACCTTGAATGGCAAGATTCGAAGTCAGGAAAGGAATCCAATTTTCCTAGGATACTTGAGGTCCATAAAAACATATTGTTTACAGAATGGCACACACAGGTGTTAAAGGCAGAGAGGGCAGCATCAAGATGTGGATTAACTTCTAGTAATATGATTGATCTAGTTAATGACACTCTCTACCTAGCCAACATGATTTCCCAATGCACGCCTGGAAAGATTACTACAGCGAATACATTGGAGCAGACGTGCTATCCAGACTTAGAGAGCAAAGGAAGGTTAATCGCCAGGGTCAACAGTTTAAGCATAGAAACATATTGGCATTTCCTAATCAAGCCTCATGAACAAAGAGCCGCCCTCAAATGCTTAACCGATGTCGTTCAATGTATGATCCCCGACATCCAAGACTCCACCTACGCTGCCCAGCTCAGTTCGCGGCTCAACAAACCTCCTGAAATTGAGCCAATGCTCGCCATCAATCAACTCAGGTTCAAAGGGAAGTAGCTGACAGAATGACTCATCCTCCAGCTCCTCGAATCGCCAGCAGAAATAGCAACAAGAAATTATTGATATCAGCTTAGTTAGCTTTTCTGTTTTGTAGATATTTAGATTAGCATAGTATTTATAGACCCTTTCATGTTTTTAGAAAGGGTCATAAAAATTTTTAATAGACTTAATATACTGAAGTTTGCACTATTGTGCTTCAGCCTTTATTCTTTTATGAAACTCGACCAGTCGCTTTTACTTTAATGGAGAAATTTCTTGATCCAATTGTGCACTATTGTCATTGATTAAGGAATTTTTATGCATTGAGGCAAAAGCCACACATAGCGATTGATATCGGCGATTGGCTTACAGCTCAAATGGTACTTCTATCTTTGTCTACATTCATTTTGTTTATGTGAATCGTTATGTTAAATATTCTTGCTATCGTTAATTGTATGCATGCGCAACAACAGGAAATCTTGCTCATTCCACTATTGGGTGTTTATATGATATGCCTTTACTTTTAATCATGTATGCGTTAATGGTATGAATGCACAAAGTGTAGTAGTATCGCTTTAATCGCTGCGCTTAACTATTTAAGCACAGCAATCTGAAATAATTTAATATCTATGTCTTAAGGATACAGTCATCTATATGTTTGTATTTTTGGATATAGAGCATCAAAAGCTACGCTTTAGAGCTCAAATAGACTCCCGGGATAGTTTTATTTACTTATATTTCTGTCAATAGTTTTAGTCTTCCGCCTATCACTAGTGTTACCTACAAAGTATTCATTCATCCCACTTATCTATTTCTGGGAAACTGGTCCCATTATCCCCAGTCGGAGCCACTATCCCAAACGGAAAAGGAGCTGCACTAAGGTCCGGACCGGTGGTTTCCCCAATGTTGGTGCAGCGATTTTCGAGGCATCAACACACCCGTAGAGTCATCCGATCAGAGGCCAATGATGAAAACCTCACGTCGAACACGAAGAACCTGCCATTGAGGCATGCAGGCTCTAAGGTACTGGAAGGGAGTCCCTAGGTCACTTTCCTGGATAATGAGTTGAAGTCGACAGGAAGTGATCTTGTCGAAGGTGGGCCATAATGTTTCCCACACCATTGGCACGAGACGAAAAGAGACAATATGTTTTGTGTGAAATATCAGAGGGAGGTTATATTTGCAGAGGCCAACTTCTCTTGAACATATCGGCGGCACATGACGAATTTGGCAATATTTGAGGTCAAGTGATCAGAGGTCATGATGATAGGACAATGAGCAAATGAATGGTCAAATAGGATAACCCAAACCCATGGAGGAAAATGTGAAATGAGATGAGATGTCCCCACCCAGACACGAATGCAAACAGTGCCATGTTCAAGAGCGAAATACTGCCGACGACGACGATTACGATTCCTTTATTTCCCCCACCATTTCTTGCGAGTACCCCGGTTATTTTTAGATGAAAAGCTTGACGGGGATAGCATATGCTTGAAGAGGCGTCATTTAGATCGAGTCCGATGTCATTAAGTTTTAACGAGTCTGACAAAGGAAGAACTCAGCGCCTTTTCATGTTTATAGAGTTTGAAAAGACAGCTGAAAAGAAAACTCCAGGGGGGTACTTTTTTGTAAAGTTGTGTCTCTCGAGCCCGAAAAAGTATAAAACAATACCCGAAAGAACCGCCCGATCATTACGACCGAGGAGTACTTTTCGTAAATAGTGATTTTGACCCGAAAAAGTAAAAAAGCGATTAGAAGAACGTCGTTTTAGAACCGATAACGAGTGTGAAACGAAAAACACCAGACAATCTTTGTTGGTTTAAATGGTCAAAAAAGAGCTTTAAAAGCGACCGCCTCTCGTTCCTTTTAACGAGCTGAAAGGAGGCTCGGCTATCTTTTCTTGTTTTATGTCAGAAAAGAGCTTAACGACGACATTTTTGGGACCAAGTGTATATAAGTCCACCGTGACTTCGCCGATTCCGAGGACCTGCACAAGGAAAAAACACCCGCGTAAACCCATTCGATATGTCGAAAAACATAATAAAACATGCATTAAGGCATAATATAGTGACATCAGGATTAAATTCATGGCAAAATGTGGCAAAAAACCCATATTCATAAAAACTATAGTCAAATTAGGAATTTTTTACCATAAATAGGGAGGTGAAAAAATCATTTTTACCATTTTACTATTTGAGTTTTGGAGAACGTTGGAGAACTACAAAGTTGACGGAGCGAATTCTTCATCATCCGGACACCGATCTTCCGACAGCTGATTCCAGGTAGGTCCCTCTTGCCTTACGCTTCATTTTGATTCTATTTTCAAGCAATTTCACCGTAGGATTTGGCCATTTGGCCAAATTTTTTGAGCGTAGGTGCGCTCTCGGTCAGCGCGGATTCTCCCATCGGGTCCGCGCTGACCGATTTTACCAGCACACACCACTTTCCGGGTCAGCGCGGAAAACCCGTGTCCTTCCGCACTGACCCAGAGAAAAATACACAGGCTGCCATTTCCAGCGCGACTGTTTTAGAAACAGTCGCGTTGGCGCCGCGAAGATTGGTTTTTAATAATTAAATGGAAAATTTTCAAATGCAGGCAACCTAATTATTTTTGGGTGATCTTGCAGGACATAATGGCCTTTGTATGGCAGGAGAGGGCCCATGATAATGAGGACATGGCCGCTTTTGTTGATGCCGGATTCCGAGATGCAATGCGGGCATGCGGATTGCTCAAATTGTTTCTTATTCCGCGCTTGAGGGCTCAGCCAGACCTCTTAGAACTTCTGATCAGAGCTTGGAATCCAGTAGATGGGAAATTTACCATCCGAGGCCGTGACATAGAGTTCGACTCCTCGGACATTTATTTTTTGACTGGATTGTCTCGCCGAGGCGTGATGCCCATCTTGGAGGGGCAGCGACCTAGCGGCGAGACGCTTGACCAATTCATGGCCCGGGTGTGCCCACAGGCGGTGAAAACATGGAGCGGGAAAGCAAGCATACCATCAGTGGGTGTTGGGCCCAATGGCGACATAGTCCTTCGCACTATACTCTTCTTAGTGACGCGGGCAGCAGGCAGCCTGGCCAACCACGAGGCCTCAAAGGCCAACCTGTTACTAGCTCTTGAGTGCTTACAGCCCACGATTTTCAACTGGGCAGCAGCTATGACCAACAGCATGAAGAGGCAATTGAGTAACTGCCGACGTGGAGAGTCGAAGCAGTTTGGCTACGGATCGCTCTTTCTATCGCTCATGTTCGAGTGGGTGTCGACCCTTCGGCTGCAAACCATGGTGGTAGATCCGCCTAACAGTCCACGGGAGACGAGGGCCACCAAATGGGCCCGGGTCATGCCACGCGGAGGTGGCGGTCGCTCAGTGTCGTGGGGCGTCTTTTTCCGAGAGTGGCTAGATTGCCAGGTTATCTTCGTCGAGGACTGGCCATACGCCGGTATCGACTTCCGTGGTGATCCCGACATGTCGTTGCCTACGGGAGAGCAGTGGGACGATGGAGGTAAACACTTGATCTCTTTGATTTTTCATCTTTATAATGTTTTTGCATTTTTTCATGTACATGTCCTAATAAATGCTATGTTGTGCAGATGTGGGACCCGTGAGACCCCTTGGCCTAGCCCCAGATGCACAGAGAGAGGGGCAAGGCGCTGTGATCTTGGCCTTGGCTCCTGCAGGAGGCGACCAGACAGAGACCGTGGTGCACAATCTCGAGGGCTTACTGGCAGGAGTCTCAGATTACCAGGGGATCGAGGAGGTTCCCCTAGCTGCACAGATCCATACAGTGGGTGTGGAACCCAAGATGCACCGCCTCTTGAGGCGGGTGGCACAAGCGGTAGCATGCTACAGAGAGCATAACCCACCACAGTAGATGCCTAATTTTTCTTTTCCACTGCTGTTTTTGAGATACATACGTCTCATATGTACTGAGGACGTCAGATTTATTGAGACATGTACACTTATTTTTGAGTGCCTTAGTGCGCCACACGACATATAT
>APFE030009538.1:8934-47969 GCA_000404065.3 Pinus taeda
CAATTGGTATCAGAGCAGGTCCTTCAGAAGAAGCTTGATCGCTTGAAGGAAGATCTATCATCATGAGCAACTAAAAAGAGGCACCCATCATGCCACCAATCTTTGATGGGAGCAACTTTGTCTATTGGAAGGTAAGAACCACAGCCTATCTTCAATCTTTTGCAATAGAAGTTTGGGATATAATGGAAGGAGGATACACATTTCCATCAGCAACTCCTACAGATACGGTAGGTAAAAATCAGTATGAAACAAATGCAAAGGCAATCAATACTCTATTGGGGAGTCTATCACAATCAGAATTCGTCAAGGTTGTGCAGCTCAAAATCGCCAAAGAAATATGGGACAAGATGATTCTAAGCTATGAAGGAGATGATTAGATAAAACATACAAAACTACAATCTCTCAGAATTCAATATGAAACTCTCATAATGCACAATGATGAAAGTGTAGCTAATTATTTCTTACGTATAGATGAGATTGTTAATCGCATGAAAAACTTGGGTGAAGAGATAAAAGAAGTTACTTTAGTTGAAAATGTTCTAAGATCCTTGTCTTCTAAGTTTGAATCAAAAGTTTCTGCCATAGAAGAAAAGCAAGATCTTCAGAGTATTACTATGTCACAGTTACATGGAATCCTAACTACTTTCGAAATGAGAAAAGGGGGTTCATCAGACATGAGAGAAGCCACATTCAAAGCGTCAGGAAAAGGAGAATACAATGAGTTAGGACATACGTCACAAGGAGAGGAAGAATCAAATTTTGGCAAGAACCTTCAATGGGGTTCTGGAAGATTCAGAGGTAAGTTACCTTTCAAATGCTTTCCTTTTGGAAGAGTCGGTCACTATGCAGCCAAATGTCCTCATAAAGATAAGCTTGATAAAGGTAAGGAACTGTTTAAATGGAATAGAAAACAAAGCGTAAGAAAGAAGAGCTATTATACACATGAAGACAACAATGGATTTTCAAATAGTGATGAAGATGAACATGGTAATGATTATAGACTTTTGATGGCTTTTGAAGATGATGATTTATTGGATGCTATAGATGAAGATGGTCTCAATGAAGAAATTTCTAAACTTAAAATTTGTTTAGAAGAAAAGAGTATGATTATAAATACTCTGACATTCCAACTTGCTGAAAGGGAAAAACACAATGAAAAGTTAGAATGTGAAATTGTGGGACTTAAAAAAGATATTGAGAAAACAAAAGCTCTTAATCTTAGATTTGCTAAAGGATCCAAAACTTTAGATGAGATTATCAAAGTGTAGCATTCTCCTCTAATAAAGATAGGTCTTGGATATACTGAAGAAGCATCTCAAGCATAGAAGCCATCCACGTCCAAAAGTTATCTTGATGCATCAAGTAGAAGTGAACGGGTTGACAATCATCAACAAAGGCATAAAGCGGATCACCAGGTAAATTGGGGTCAATAGAAGCTACAACCAACTGCAGGTAAATCATCCCCAATTTGCTTTAAGAATGAATGTCAATGGAAACTACAATCACCTGGTCAGTAGATTTGATAATCGCAGGAATTTCTTTAATGAACAATGTTTCTCATGTCATAACTTTGGACACAAAGCTGCTCAATGTGTTGCCTACAAGACCATCATGACTAGAGAAGAACGAAATCAAAGGAGTGTGACTGGGATCATGAAGAGGACCTACAATAACTTTTCTGCTCTTGAAAATGAAATAGAATGCTCTATTTGTAACAACTTTGGTCATGAAGATTCTAAATGCAGGAGTAAGTTTCGACAAACATCTCAGAAGGAGCAAGCTTCATTGGGTCCCAAAACATGGAGAAAGAAAGAACCACAAATAGAAAGATGTGGTATAGCCTTATATGTGGAAGAACAGGAAAATTAGTGGTACATCGACAGTGGATGCTCGAAACATATGACAGGTGATAAAGAAAAACTTTAGCCACATAGTGCCTTAGAAAAGGAAAGGAAGGTCTCATTTGGAAATGACACCCCTGTAGTCATAAAAGGTAAAGGGTATGTTCTCTTAAAAGAAAAGGTCAAAACTGGGAACATTATGTATGTTGATGGCCTAAAGCATAATCTATTGAGTGTTAGTCAAATGTGTGATTAAGGAAATGAGGTAGTATTTCGATCAAATGGATGTATTGTTCGTGAGATTGATATTGGAGAAACAATGATCAAAGGCATAAGAACTCAAAATAATTTATACATACTCAAGGGAGGAAAACAACAATGCTATCTAAGCAAAAATGATGAACACTAGCTATGGCACAGAAGGTTGGGGCATCTAAGCTTCCCTCAGATAAGGAAAGCATGAAAATATTAGGATGTTTGCGATCTTCCTGACATCAGAATTCCAGATAATACAATATGCAAATCATGTCAGTTGGTAAGAAAACCAAAACACATTTCCCTGAGAAGGAAGGATTAGCTAGTAAGCGACTTGAACTTGTCCATGCTGATTTATGTGGTCCATCAAGAAAAAAGTCACATCTTGGAGAAGAATACTTTATATTGTTCATTGACGACTTTCCAGAATGTGTTGGATAGGACTTCTGAAGCATAAAGACGAAGCTTTCGAAAAGTTCAAAGCCTTCAAAGCCTTGGTTGAAAATGAATCAGATTGCAAAATCAAATGCCTCAGGTCTGATCGAGGAGGGGAATTTACCTCGGATGAATTTTTCGACTTTTGTGAAGAACAAGGAATAAAAAGGGAATTCTCTACTGCAAGGACTCCTCAGCAAAATGGAGTGGTAGAAAGGATGAACAGAATGGTTCAACAGATGGTTCGTGCTATGCTTGATGAGTCTAGAACTCCTGCAACCTTCTAGGTGAAGGTACATTTGCTGTCATTACTATTCTCAACAAAACAAACGTCTGAGTAAAAAACACTCAAGCTCCTCATGAACTTTGGTTTGGTAAGACTCCTACTATAAAATAATTCAAAGTCTTTGGAAGCAAATGTTACATCACAAGGACTGATGAAAAGCTTGGCAAGTTTGAACCTAGAGCAGATGAAGGCATTCTCCTTGTTACTCTTCCCGAAGCAAAAGATATAAGTGTTACAATAAAAGACTTGGAAAAATTGTTGAAAGTATTGATGTGGTGGTTGATGAAGCATGGAACAATCCAAAGCAGGTAAAATCCGAATATTTTGAAGATGATGAGGACTATCCTTCAACATCAAATTAGACTAATGCTGAAGAAGAAACCTATGAGGCAGCAGAAGAACAAATAAGGGTAGAAGAAAAGACTCCATCCAGGTACATCCAAAAGAATCATCCAGAGACTCAAATTTTGGGGCAGAAAGAGGCAGGTGTACAAATAAGAAGAACTATTATAGAAGCTTCAAGATATCTAGCATTTCTCTCCTCCGTTGAACCACGAAATATAAGTGAAGCATGCAAAGATGTATGCTGGGTCAAGACCATGAATGAAGAACTTGAGTAGATTGAAAAGAATAACACTTGGGAATTGGTTCCTAGACCTAATGATAATAATTTCATAGGGACCAAATGGACATTCAAAAACAAGCTGAATGAAAATGGAGATGTTATTAGAAACAAGGCCAGACTTGTTTGTAAAAGGTATGCTCAATAAGAAGGTATATACTTTGAAGAAAATTTTGCACCGGTTGCTAGACATGAACCCATAAGAATGTTCCTTGCTCTTTCAAGCTTTCAGAAGTTCAAAGTATATCAAATGGATGTGAAATTTTCCTTTCTAAATGGAGACTTAGAAGAAGAAGTGTATATTGAGCAACTAGATGGATTCATCCTTGGAAATGATCCAAAACTTGTATCCAGACTCAGAAAGGCTCTCTATGGTCTTAAACAGGCTCCAAGGGCTTGGTATTATCATCTGGACAAATACCTCCACAACAGGTTTTTCAAGGATCAACAGATAGCAATATATTATACTATATTATATATTATATATATAAATTGACAATGCTAAATTGCTAATACTTGTTGTGTATGTTGATGATATTGTCTTTGGTAGCAATGAAGAAACCATGAGTCAAAACTTTGCTTTGGTGATGTAGAAAGAATTTGAAATGTCCCTGCTTTGGTGAGCTCACATATTTTCTTGGCTTACAAGTCCAACAAAACAAAGACAATATCTTTCTATCACAAACCAAGTACCTCAAGTGGATCTTGAAGAAATATGGCATGGAAGATTCGAAACCAGTATGTACCCCTGTGGTAATAGGATGTAGCCTTAGCGCAAATGATGAATCAACAGCAATACATCAACTAACCTGTAGATCCATGATTGGTAGTTTGCTCTATCTAATAGGTACCCGACCAGACATCATGCATGCAGTAGGAATAGTTGGAAGATTTCAGGCAAATCCAAAGAAAGCACACCTTAAGGCAGTTAAAAGGATTTTCAAATATCTTCAAGGAACTCAAAACTATGGCTTATGGTATCCTAGAGATATAGATCTCACACTTCATGCATATATAGATGCAGGTTGGGCAGGAAGCGTGGATGACAGAAAAAGCACTAGTGGTGGTTCATTCTTTATGGGTTCCAGATTAGTGTCTTGGTTCAACAAGAAACAAAGTTCAATTGCATTATCTACAGCTAAAGCAGAATATGTGGCTATTGCATGTTGCACACAACTCCTTTGGATGATGCAAACATTGCAAGACATTCAAATCACTTGTACTCCACCCATCTCCATTCTATGTGATAATACAAGTACAAACATTTCAAAGAATCCTGTCATGCATTCCAAGACCAAGCACATACCTATCAAATATCATTTTCTTTAGGAACAAGTGCTTGAAAAAAAATTCAAATTGGAGTATGTTCCCTCCAAGGAACATGTTGCTGATATATTCACCAAACCACTGCCCAGAGAGACATTTGAATACCTCATACAGAAGCTGGGAGTAGTTGATGCATCATCTTTCTGTTAACACTTATTTGTTTCAGAGAAAAATGGTTGTACGCAAGTTTCATGAAGCGTATCCGCGTACATACGACGGTTTCTGTGGATACAGTCGCATATATGTTGGTTTGAAGAATATCAGTGGGCCAGACTCAAGATGAAAAGAGTCTGATCATCTAGCACAGGTTTGGGGGGAGCATATACTTCTAATAGTGCATTATTAGCATTACCTTAGAATATCTTGGTACAATTTCACAATTGTTTTTGATTTAGGTGGAACAGGTGCAGAGGGAGATCATGGTTGCTAGTCTAGATGGTGATTGATAGATGCTGCTGCTGATAGTTGTTGATGACTATCATAGTCTTGTCTTAGATATTTGGTCTCCATGTCATGTATTTTTTTTATTGTCAAGGTCATGTAACGACCTATTTTGTTTCCCCACTATGCCTGGGATGGATGATGTAATATTCTTGTTTTATCATGTATAAAGTTTTGGTATATCCCCACGTGGTTGGGTGGATGAGTCAATTTTGTAATATCCCCACTTGGTTGGGAGATGGATGTAGGTATGAGTCTTTGGTGATAGGAAGGTCATTTATGATGTATAGAGTCATGTTCTTTCTTGTAGAACATCTTTTTGCAGACCTTTCCTACAGTCAGGGGGAGCATGGACAGCACAACAATGCATAGAGTTCAACATGTACTCAGGGGGAACATAACCCTTTTGCCCTTGATGACAAAGGGCGAGAATGACTTGGGGTTGCCATCAAGTTCAAAGGGGGAGATTGTTCGCATTATGACACAGGTGTTGTCCTTGATGGCAACTCACTCGACAACTCACTCAGATGACAGTTCAGGATCATAGACTCATAGAATAAAGGAAAAGGAGGTATATGCAGGTTCCCTTTGACCAAGCCGCGTATACACACGGATTCATAGACCAAAAGGCGGATATGCGTATACACGCACTTTCATGCACAAAAAAGCGCGTACAGTTTTGAAAACTTGGTTTTGGTCCTTGGTATTTGGACCTATGGTATTGGTCCACGGTATCTTGTCCGAAGTGTTGAACCCAGGTATTTGGACCCAGGTGTTGATTCTAAGCAGTTTTGGACCATGGTATTGAGTAAGGCCTAAGACTATAAAAGGGGAAGGAGATCATTAGGCAAAGGCACTCAAGTATTGAATATCTAATGAAGAGCAAGATCTAGAATACTGGTGATTGGGTTATGGTGCATAGCTGGATCTGAATCAAGGAGGAACTTGAGTGCTAGAAGAAGGATAAGCTATATTGATGGGTCAAGATCTTAAGCCTTGAAGAGAAGTATCTTTGTGTTATTTTGATCTTTTATATTTGGTGCATGTCTTGATCTGTAAATCTGATGACCTGGGTATAACTGATGTCTGAATAGTTGAAAAGGGTAAATTATATTTTACAGATCCGTACGCAAGTTCAGTATATAAAAGGCGTGTATACACGCTATTTCGGTAATTCAAAACAGCGTATATGCAGGTTTGCCTTAATATAGTAGTGTATGCACGTAAGTTCTTCATATTGAAGTAGCGTACGTCTCACAAAATATGTTTTAGCTACTTCTGTTTATTGTTGCAGTGTTCTGGGTTCAGGATTGGTTTCTAGTTATTATTATTGTATTCTGGTTACAACATTCAGAGAAGTGATTGTTTGATTTAGTTTTTGGTTGGTGCAAAGGAGATTCGGTGATGCATAAATATTTGATGTTTGATTGATGTTATTGATGGATCCAGTCTAAAAATTTATGAAACGTGGTCCCTGGAAGAAAAGAGATGGTTGTAGCTTTCTGCAAGTTACCACCTATGTACTAGTACATCAGCTAGTACAAGAGCTAAGGGGGTTGTAGCTCCCTTCTAGGAGAAGATGGAGAACGAGAGAAGGTTGTAGCCTTCTGCAGGTAGAAGCCTGCGTACTAGTATAAGACTGCACCAATATAGAAATATTGTAAAAAGAAGTTTCTTATTAAAAGAAGATAAATACGAATTGCAGTAGGTGGTTTTCACCCACATTGGGTTTCCACCTTATATCTTGTATTCATGTGTGTGATTTCCTGTACTATTTACTGCACTTGATTACTGTTTTATGGTTATGATACACAAATTAAGATCAGCTAACTAAATTATAAGTCTGTAAGATATATGTGGTTTCTCTAAATACATTTGCGTATATACGCAGGTTGAATTAACAGAAGTAGCGTATATCAATCTGTTTATGGAAATGAAAAATTGTTAAATTTCTAATACTGATTCACCCCCCACCCTCTCAGTATTATTTCCAACAAGCTGTCCAATCTATGGGGAGCCCTTGTTGTATGATGTTGTTGAAGATTTTTGTAATGTGAGGTGCAAGAATCTTTGAGCCCCACTTTAGATTTTCTGCTTGGATGTTAGCTAAAGTCTTTTCCTTTTCCAACACCCAACTTCTTAATACCCATATCTACCTCTTGTAACGTCAAGAGTTCAGTATCAGTGTTGACAAAGGGGGAGGGTTAACCTTAGGAACCTGCTCATAGAGTTGTCTTGCATAGTCAAAACATTTAGAAGTTGTAATATTATTTCCAATTTGTATCTTTTTTGGTTGGAGCTCCTTCCAAAATCATTTGGGATTATTTTTCCCAAGGAAGATTATTTCTTCCCTCCTTGAAACCATGAAATCAACCTTTTTCTTTCTTAATAATTGCTTGTAAGATTTGAGCTTTATGTTATCCTTGTTTGACTCTTTCCACATTCTCCTTGCCTTTTTGCATTCCTCATCAAACCAAGCATTAACCGAAAAGCAATTTGTTTTAGACTTCTTAATTTTTGTTCTTTTGCACTTTGTAAGTGCGCATTGAATTAAATGTGTTAATTCATGACTATGGAGGCTGTGAATTGTAATTTTCTCCTTCTGAAAGTGCCTCTCTAGCGTAATTTTGAAGGTATTACAATTTTCTGGGGTCAAAAGAATTCTACCTTGTGGGAGATTTTGTTGGACATGCTGAATTTTTTACTCTAATTGTTTCTTTCCAATCCAAGAGAAACATAAATAGTTTGGCTTGTGATCTGATTTCAAATCCCACAACTAATTTCCAACCAAAACTTCTTCCATTTTCTCACACAAACAATGTGAGCAAATTACATAATCTACCACACTTGTTCCATTGTAAGTATTGCAAGTGAAATTACCGGACTTTGGCCATCTAGTCAAGCCATTATAAATGACTAAATCAAAGGTCCCACATAGAGTAAGCAATTGTTCACCAAAGAGATTGCAACCTTTGTCCTCTGAAATTATTTCTCACTGATGATTACTTTCTTCTGTAATCCAAATAGGGTCACAATCATCTTTACAACAAAAAATGCTGGCTTGCTCACTTGCAGTCATAGCATTGAAATCACCCAATATAAGGACTTCACCTAGCTGTGAATATGTTGCAATATCTGCTTTTAAAGCTGCAAATGGATCTTTCTGGTCAAGCCCTCTACCTTTGTAGATTTTTGAAACTTGTGGCGCAAAATAACATGCTGCAATTCTGATGTGGTTTCCATTTTCTAATATTTTAAACCAAACGAATTGCTTTTTTGAGTCTTCTTTTTCTAACTGAATGAGACGACCTTCTTTCTCCCTTACTAAAACCATGATACCCCTGTTCCCTTTGCCATTCACTGCTACCTTGTTCCACAATTCCATCTTCAAGTATCCTTCAAACAAAGGTGTCTTGCACCCTTCATGCTCATGTGTTTCTATGAGGCAAATTATGTCACTATTTTCCGCAATAGGCCCTAACCCAGGTCCTCGTCTCCATGGGTAACCTCTGCAGTTCCAACAAACTAATATTAAGGAAACTTGGGTATGACTTGATTTCTATTTATTTTGACATGCAAGACTCACATTTGAGTCTTTGTCCCTATTTTTCCATACCGACCTTGCTTTCTGATTTCCTATTGAAGAGTTTGTTGCCTCTTCTTTATTACCATCTTGCTGCTCTGTTCTAGAAGGAGGTCCAAATTGCGCTATCATAACTTTGCCTTTATAAATCCATGCCCTCTTTCCTTCATCTCTTGCTACCCTAACCTTTAAAATTTCCTCCCTTCTTTCCTCTTGTTGTTTTACAGTTAAATCTTCTTCTAGGAAAAAACGAGAACTCCTCAAGAGATGTTTCTTGCTTAAAATAATATATTTATCACGCAAGCTAGGCATAATGACTTTTATGGGCTTGACTCTCTCCCCATTAAACTTACCCACCCTCCATGCTTGGCATATTTGTCCTTGCCATAACAACCTATCTTTCAAGAAGTCTCTTGCAAGTTCAAGAGTAGATTCATTTTTCCCATAGTCTTTCACCTCTTTAATAATTATGTTTGCTACCCTATTTTGTCTTTACTTGTCATCACTATCTTGCATGTTGTAAACCTGAGTATTTGTTTCTCCTTCCTTATTAGTAGAATTGCTAATAACTTGAGCCTAAGTTTTGGAAACTTTGGTGGAATTTCCTTTCATTTCTTCTCTTGCATTCTCTTCATGGTTGTTTTTTTTGGCAATCATTTTCCCTTTATCTTGGGATGAATTCACATTCACCACCTCTGTACTTTCCACTACAAATTTCTTTATGTTTTGCACATCTGCCTTCATGAGTTGCCATTTTGTCTTCCCTATCAAGAGAACTTCTTGTAGCCATGCCACTTGTTCTTTTAAAATTTTATTGCTTTCTGCTAACGCCTTGTTCTTAGCCGTTATTATATGAATTTTATGATCTCTTTCCTGCCCTTTAGCTTCTAAAACCTCCAACCTTTGTTTTGCATTTAACAATTCTTTCACATAAAGATCAGATGACCAAGTGAGAGGTGTGGATGTGGGACTATATAAGGCAGAATCATCAATGAATTTTCCTTTGGACTTCTTGTTTCCATGTGCTTGTGGATGAGACTTGTTTGAGTGCTTTTTGCGAAGGGCTCAATTAATTTTATTTTTAGACCGTTTCTTCTATGTTTTCTCCCATTTTAGATGGACTATTCTTCATTTTAAAGTGCTCCGATATTGTTTGGCATTGACCCAAACCCACTTCCCAGCTTTGGCGGATGAGACAATTTTTACTTATCATAAATCATTTGTCTCCACATGTTTTGAAATTTTTGTTTCCTTTGTCATGTTTGAATGCATTTGCTGCTGCTTTCTTGCTGCTCGATACTTTTGTTGCATAAAAACTCCTTACTAATACATTTTCAAAATGAACATTTAGAATAGATTCCAGTACAGTAAGAGAGTGTTTCTTATTCAAAATTATACTACTAAAATATATCACACATAAATATTAATAAAATGTTTTTTCAAAATACATCATTATATAAAATCATTGACTATTAAACTAAGGGAGTTGGATTGTCCCTTCCTTTCTAATAGTATTATCCTCCAGATAAATGTAATACATATAATTTATACTCTCTATTAGACCCTCTTTTGATGGTGAATCAACAACAATATTTGACTCCTGGAAGATGTGTTGAAAGGGTTGCTTAAGAATGTTGATGTGGTTGATCCAGCTGCCAAGATTATGAGGTGAGATATATGTGTTCCCCAATACACCATCAATGGGGATCTTAGAATCCCCATAAACGTGAATAGAATCCAAAGACAGATCCTTGGAAAACCATAGAAGCCTCGATACAGCCAGAATCTCTGCTCTCATGTTTGTTCCAAATCCACCATGCCATGATATTTTGTACTGAGTCTTGTTAAATATCCTGACCCAAACTCCATTGCCACATAAACCTCCCTGTTCAGCTCCATCAAAATAACCAACTCCTTTGTATGTTGTATTTCTGTGTGTCCATCCAAATCCCAATGTTGTTACATATCTTGTGTATGTTGATGGGGGTGCCTTCAAATATGTGTCCATTCCTAGCACACCAGATCTCCCGAAAAATGAAGAGAGGAATGGCCTGATATTTACCCCCTATCGATCCACCAATGAAGACACTGATCTATAGATATAAATGTTCTAAAAGGAATGTGAAAAAATTGTAAAATCCTTCGTCATACTTGTGTAGAAATCTAGCACTCCAATAAAAGATAATGATTTGTCTCAGTAGAATCCCGACATAGTGTGCACTATCTAGGACCTTGGACACCTCGCTTACAGAGGTTCTCCTAGGTCAATGTTTTGTTGTGCTAGACCAATCAAGTGAAGAGAATAATTTTGCAATTTCAAAATTTTCCTGAACCATCAAGTATTAGTTAAAGAAAATTTGGTGCAGATAATGTACCTATAGATGTCTGCCACCTCTACTGCATCCTTATAGAGTGTCCCCTCCATTTGATGAAGTATCCCCTCTCTGTTATGCAAAGTCCTGCCATTTTAAGATCTTGAATGTAGCCATTCCATACATCAGCTTTATGTCCAACCAGACTAATATCTGCCGTGACTTCTCTCCAAACAGGGAATAATCCATACTAACGCTAAATGACTTGTTCCAAGAATATATATCCCCTCACATGTAGTCTTACAATTTTGTCCTCCATGAGGGGAGTGGAAATATTAACTTCTTGAATATTATCTATCCCAATTAAAATGTTGTTACCTCTTCCAAATGACCACTTGAGCCTCTGAAGAAACTAGCGTTTTACCTTGTGGAAAATAGACCAAATGTAAGATCCAATTTTTTTGCCAATGTTGCATTCCCTTGTCCAATTAGATGCATGTAGGAGGCACTCTTGTTTTTTAGGTACTTCCCTCTAGATTCCTTCTCAAAATAGTACTCGCCATAAAGATTTGATTAATAGAACCCATTTAACAACTCTCACATCCAATATTCCCCAACTACCATATTCCTCACATCCAATATTCCCCAACTACCATTTTCCTTCGGGATGATGATTTTTTCCCTTTTGATTAAATGGTATTTTTTATTCTCCCCATGCCTACCCAAATGAAATGTGCCAATATACTTCGAATTCTAGAAATAGTTTCCAAGTGGAGAATGCAAAGATGTGCAAAATATACTAAAATCTGTTGGAGAACCACTTGTATAAGTTTATCATTATTTTTTTTATTGATTAAATAAAATCATGAATGTGAACATAATTGTTACGTAATTTGAAGAAAAGAATAGAAGAGATTATGTGCTTGTTAAGTTAGTAATAAACACACAAGTCGATCTAATTGTGCTCACTTTATTAAGAGCCATGGACGAATTAGGGTTTTAGAATGTGTTTAGAAGGAAGCCACCATTTTTTCTTTCAAGAAAAGCCATCAGCAAGTCCAATGCAACAGTCATGGCTAGAGGAGCAACATTGCATAGAAATATCCCATACAGTAATATTTCCATAAAGAATAAAAGGTGTTACTGATACATTTCTCCATAGTGTGATCTAAGAAGCCTCGTATGGCCTAAAAAAATGCACAATTATTATAACTTACATATCATTCTTCATGTTTTTTTCTTCATCCATGATCTAGACGGCAAAATATTGTAAACATTGCAATAAATGACATTTTTTCTTCATAGATATATAGTTTTTTTTTTTTCCAAGTTCTTCATTTTGAATCTCAATCTATAAAAATAAGGAAAGGATTGAATTTTACTTCTTTTTCTTGTGATTTGTTCCAATTTTAATGTCAGACATTGCATGTATAGTAAGATGGTAACCATGAAACATTATGGCTAGGTACACCAATCCATCAAACTATTAATATGAGGTGGATGGGAAGGTTGTTTGCTTGTATTTATTGACATTTCGAAAGTGGGTACTACGCAATACTAGGTTTGATGTTGGCATCAAATCAACTTATGGTGTTTTTGAACCAAGAGGATTATTACACAGCCCATTATAATGTGTAATTCTGTCTATCTGTCATCAAAGTTGAAATTTTGTTATATAAGCCTAAATATAAATTTTAAACAATAAAAAAAATAACCATACAAAATATTTAAATATTATCAGTTGATAAAAAAAATTTACACTTGAAAAAATTTGATCCCTCTTAACTCATATTAAATCCATATTTATCTATGAAAGAAAACACCCTCCATTTATAATTAGAATCAGATAATGATTTTCATTCATTTTCATTTATTTCTTTTCTACCATAAAAAGTATATATTTCCTCCAAAACTAGCAATAGCATTTGCTTTTCATTAATTTAAATTATCTCGAATCAATGAATTTAATCCATACCCAACTATTAATAATTTTTAAATGTTGCAAGCAAAGTCCCCGAGAAGTTTGATAATATTAAAAATGTAACAAAGCAAAGATGGAGAACATATGTTTGGACATGTAAATATCGTAAATATCTTCCATATGGCCTTCGCGCAAAAGGATAATCGAGATAAATACTTGTGAAACTTACGAACCTTTCAAACTTATGTTTAACACTTCCAAACATAAATAAATTGGGTGCTTTCATGAGATTGCATGCACCTATCACAATTGTTGCCGATTGGATTTTTTTAACTTTTTAGATAATCGTTTGAAGAATATTTTTCTTTTTTATCCACCATCCGATAAAAATTTCATTCAAACAAACTAAAATTCATTCAAATTATATTCAACATGAATATCAGTCAATAATAGTTTTAAAATACACAAGGGACATGAATATCACTCAATAATAATTTTAAAATACAAAGGGGTCAATAAGTCCAAGGGATTATTAATATTATAAATTTAGAGGATTAATATTATAAATCCAAGGGATTAATATTAAAAAACCAAGAAATGAATGTGGTTGACTATGTTAAAGTTAATAATATGTATACATTAACACATGTTAATTATGGTTCACATGTTAACTATGGTTCATTATTGTTGACATGGTCAACTATAGTCAACATGAACATCATAGTCAATAATAATGGACATGACTACCATGGTGAATGATACTTACATTGGGAATCATAGTATTAATCCTAAGGTTTATAATCCTATTATTTAATATAGTAACTTAGGGTATATAATATTAGGGTTTATAATAATAATATTAGGATTTACTATATCAGGTTTTATAATGTTAGGGTTTTGTATTAGGGTTTAATATTGTGAAATTAGAATGGTACAAAAATATATCCAACGTTGCATTGCGACAAACATCATCTCAATGCAATAATGAATGTGACAATCATTATCACAAGTTACATTACATTACAATTTATTCAATTTCGCATTACGACGTTGCAAAATTGGGGTTTAATACTAAGCCTTACAATATTCTGGTTTTTAATATTAGGTTTATAATATGAGGGTTTAATATTAAGTTTATGATTTTTAATATTAGGATTTATAATATTAATCTTAGGGTTCATTATATTGGGTTTTATAATGTTAGGGTTTTATACTAGGATTTAATAGTGTGATGTTGGAATGGTACAAAAATATATCTAATGTCACATTGCGACAAACATTGTCTCAATACATCAATCAATTTCACAATCATTGTCACGATGTTGCATTACATTATAATTAATTCAACATCATAGTGCTACATTAAAAAACTAGGGTTTAATATTAGGTTTATAATATTAAGGGTTTTAATATTGTGTTTATATTATTGTTGTTTAATATTGGGTTTATCATTTTTAATATTAGAGTTTATAATATTAATCTTAGGGTTTATAATCGTAGAGTTTAATGTATTGAACTTAGGGTTTATAATCTTTGGATTTATTATATTGGGTTTTATAATGCCCAACTTTTGTATTATGTTTAATATTGTGACATTGGAATGGCACAAAAATTTATCTAGTGTCGCTTTGTGACAAAATTGTCTCAATGTGACAATCAATGTGACAATCATTGTTGCAATGTTACATTACATTGCAATTTATTCAACATCACATTGCGATATTACAAAATTGGGGTTTAATGTTAGGGTTTATAATATTATGCTTATAATATTAAGATTTAATATTGGGTTTATAATTTCTAATGGTGAGGTTTAATATTAGGGTTTATAGTATTAATATTAGGGTTTATTATATTTGGTTTTATAATTTTAAGGTTTTATATTAGGATTTAATACTATGACGTTGGAATGGTACATCAATTTTTCTAATGTTGTATTGCTACAAACATTGTCTCAATACGACTATCAATCTGATAATTATTGTTGCAATTTTACATTTCATATTACGTTTAATTGCATTACATTTTATGGTTTACATTACATATTTTACAATACATATTACATTTTAGGGTTTATTAGGATTAATTATATCTGGTTTTACAATGTTAGGGTGTTGTATTAGGGATTAATATTGTGACATGAGAATGATACAAAAATCTATCCATTATTGCATTGCACCAAATATTTTCTTAATGTGAGAAAAAAATATGACAATCATTGTTGCAGTGATACATTAAATTGTTTATTCAGCTTTGCATTATGAGATTGCAAACTTGGGGTTTAATATTAGGGTTTATAATATTAAGGTTTAGTATTAGGATTTATAATCTTAATCATAGATTTTATTATATTTGGTTTTATATACGAGGATTTAATATTGTGATGTTGGAATGGTATAAAAATGTATCCAATGCCGCATTGCGGCAAACATTATCTTAATATAACAATCAATTTGACAATCATTATTACAATGTTACATCATATTGCAATTTATTCAACATTGGATTGTTACATTGTAAAACTGGGGTTTAATATTAGGGTTTTTTAATATTTGGTTTATAATATTAAGGTTCAATATTAGGTTCATAATTTATAATATTAGGTGTTATAATATTAATCCTAGGGTTTAATATTAAACTTAGGGTTTATAATAATAATATTAGGGTTTATTATATTTTGTTTTATAATGTTAAGATTTTGTATTAGGGTTTAATATTATTATGATGGAGTGGTACAAAAAATATCTCTAGCATCTCTTTGCAAGAAAAGTTATCTCAATGCGAAAATCAATCTAACAATCATTGTCATAATGTTACATTACATTGAAATTTATTCAATGCCACATTACAACATTTCAAAATTGGGGTTTAATATTAGGGTTTATAATAATCAATTTTTTTTATAGGAAGCTTATAATATTAGGGTTTATAATTTATGATAGTGAGGTTTAATATTAGGGTTTATAATATTAATATTAGAGCTTTTTATATTGGGTTTTATAATGTTAGGGTTTTATATTAGGATTTAATATTGTGATGTTGTAATGGTACAAAAATATATCCAACGTCGCATTGTGACAAACATTGTCTCAATAAGACATTGTGGCAAGTTTACGTTACATATTACATTTAATATTTTACATTATATATTAGGGTTTAATATTAGGTTTATAATATTAAGGATTTTTAATATTAGTTTTATAATACTAAGGTTTAACATTAGGTTTATAATTTGTAATAATAGAGTTTATAATATTAATCTCTTTGGTTTATAATATTAGTCCCTTGGGTTTGATATTATTTCCTTGGGTTTATAATATTAATCCCTTAGGATTATTAATCTCTCTTGGGTTTGTAATATCAATAATCTCTTGGGTTTATCATGTTATTTATAATATTGATAACGTTATCATATTATTTATAGTATTGATAATGTTATCATATTATTATAATACGGTAATAATTTTTATAAATTATTATTATAACTATTATCATGATTATAATATAGTAATGATAATAATAATGATAATGGTTCAAAAATCTATTTAATGTCACATTGTGCCCAACGTTGTCTCAATGCAACAATCAATTTGATAATATTGTCACAATGTTATATTACATTGCAATTTATTCAACATTACAAAAATTGGGTTTAATATTAGTATTTATAATATTTGAGATTTTAATATTTGGTTTCAAATATTAGGGGTTTAATATTGGCTTTATAATTTATAATAGTGGGGTTTAATATTAGGGTTTGTAATATTAATCTTACAGTTTATTATATTGGGTGTTATAATGTTAGGGTTTTATATTAGGGTTTAATATTGTGACAGTGGAATGATATAAAAATCTATGCAACATTGCATTGTGACAAACATTGTCTCAATATGAAAATCAATCTCATAATCATTGTCATAAGGTTACATTACAATGTAATTTATTCAACGTCACATTGTTACATTACAGAACTCGAGTTTAGTATTAGGTTTCTAATACTAAAGCTTTTTAATATTGAGTTTATAATATTAATCCCTTCGGTTTTTAATATTAATCGTTTGGGTTTTGTTAATCCCTTGGGCTTATAATATTAATCCATTTTGTTTATTAATCCCTTGAGTTTATTAGTCTCTTACAATTATAATATTAATAATCCCTTGAGTTTATAATATTACTCCCTTAGGCTTATAGTATTTATCCATTGGGTTTATTCACTTGAGTTTATAATGCTAATAATATTTTTTGTTTATAATATTAATCCCAAAAGTTTATAATATTAATCCCTTGGGTTTATAATATTGATAATCCCTTCGGTTTATAATATTAAGCCCTTGGATTTATTATAATAATAACCCCTTGGGTTTATAATATTAATCTGTTGGATTTATTATATTAATAATACCTTGGGTTTATTAATCCCTTCGGTTTATAATATTAATCATTTGAGTTTATTAATGCCAATAGTTTATAATATTAATCGCTTGGGTTCATTAATCCAATGGGTTTAATATTATTCCCTAGGGCTTATTAATCCCTTTGCTATATAATATTAATAATCCCTTGGGTTTATTGATCTCTTGGTTTTATAATATTAATAATCCATTGGGTTTATAATATCAATCCCTTGGGTATACACTATTAATAATCTCTTGAGATTATTAATCCATTAGGTTTATAATATTAATCTCTTTGATTTACAATATATTTTCTTTTGTTTTATTGTTTTATATTTTTTGTTTAAGGCTCGACATTCAATTACTGATGAAAATGAGTACAAACAATTATACTTTGTGTTAAGGGTCTCCTAGGAGGGAAACCATCCCAAAACCACTAGTTTAAAGTCTTGAGATTACATATACTAAGTTTAACTAAAATTTCTTTCAAAACCATAGGTAGGAGTGAAAATGACTTTCAAAATAATACACGATAACTAAAAAAATTTCCTCGAGCCAAAAAAATAGCAGTAAAGGTGTTTAGCATGGCTACGCTATTCTATGTTAAATAATTGGAAGCCAGATATGGGATGGCAAACAAATTGACTAAGTCTAGAAGACATGAGACTGTAGACAAGTTGCAGAGAGTCATGATCCACTGGCAGAAACTCCTTCCCCAACACCCCTGAGCCTTGACCATGCACAACAGGAACTCCTTCCTTGACCATTGACCGCGCATAGAAGTAACTCCTTCCCCGACACCCTTGAGCCTCAAACATCAATTTTGCCCCAAATGTGTCTAATAGCAGACTGCTTTTGAACTCGACGTCGCCATAAATAGGCACCTTGTAGCACAAAATTGGACTCCATTCACACATTATGACGTCACAGAAGCAGTGACGTAGAGTATCTTCTCTTCACCAACACACTAGGATGACCAACCATAGGCCATATTAAACTTTGAAAAGAATAATTACCAAAAGGAGTGTCTCCAATCCTATCCCCTTCATGTTTGAGCATACAAGTAATAACCCAAAGGAGATGCTTCAAACTCCATGAATTCCTCCCAATGTAAGCACCCTGCTGAGTGCCCAATTTCCCTTGGTTTGAAAGGCAAACCTGGGTGGCGAATTAGATCCCCTTGTGCATCCATAGAAATTCTACAAGTTTTGTAATTCCCCATGGCTAGTGGACGACCAACCCTAACCTCCATAGAGACAAAGAGAGTAGAATCCAAAATGTAGGCATCGACCCTCACTGCTAGAGAATTGTGAGGAGGATTGACATTACAATAAACACATGCCATGGATCGAACGACAATCCAAAGCATATTGTGAATCTCCATGAAACCAGATGAATGTATAATCTCATAACACCCCAGAGCATTAAACCAACACAATTATTCGTAAGGTCGGATGACCTTATAATCATCATGATCCATCATAAACCAAACTCTGTAGTATTGGTTCATAATGATGGTGAAGACTCCAAGCATGAGGGTATTTAATGAAGCATACATCTTAGCTATGGTTGACGCATGACCCCCCAAGTAAAGAGCTAGGCTGCTTAAGGCGGTCTTGTCAATTTCAGGACTTTGTATTCACACCCACAATGGGGGTCTTGGGCTTACAATATCAATCATTTGGGTTTATAATATTAATAATCCCTTGGGTTTATTATTCCCTTGAGTTTATAATATTGATAATTCATAGAGTTTATCAATCCCTTAGGTTTATAATATTAATCCCTTAGGTTTATTAACATCAATAATCCCTATGTTTATAATATTAATCCCTTGGGTTTATAATATTAATAATCCCTTGGGTTTTTAATATAATCCCAAGCGCTTATAATATTAATCTCTTGGGTTTATAATATCAATAATCCCTTAGGTTTATAATATTAATCCCTTGAGTTTAAATATTATTGCTTTAGGTTTTATAATATCAATCCCTTTGGTTTATTAATCCCTTGGGTTTTATAATATCAATAATTTGTCGGGTTTATCATATTATTGATAGTATCAATAATGTTATCATATTATTATAATATAGTAATATTAATTATAAATTATTATAATTATTACCATAATTTTAATATAATAATTATATTATTGTATAATATAATGATTATTATTATAATAATATTATTATGGTTATATATTTATTAATGTCAATATTAATATTAAATGCATACCATTGAGTGTATATATCAACCACATTTACCAATGTGGTTGTGCATGTTATTGATATACGTCAATCGATGTATATCAACCACATTTATTAATGTGGTTGTGCTAGTATATAATATGTATAAGGATATTTTATATTGTTATTAATGGTTAAAAATCTAATATCGTTTTTTTTAATAATATTGAAAAATAACTACTTATTTTTCAAAATTAAACATTATAAACTGCATTGGTCAATGGGTAATTTGATTGTTAGAGTCCTACCTTGGCAAGGGCTAATAATAATTTTGTAACCATGTTTAAATTTAATTAACAAGCACATAAAAACTTAGTACTTGCAACAAACTTACAATATAACAATATTCTTAACTATGGATATTCATCCCCACTTTACCATGGATATTATTAACTTGTAAATAGGGTTTGTTACAATACCATGGATTATCAGTGCCATAACCCAAAAACCATAACTCATTTCACAATCAAAATATTTTATAAATATTTTATTTTAACTCAATTTTATAATATTTTTTTAATTTCTGAATTAAGGCTTTTGTGATCCATATCGAAATAAGAGAACATTTTTTCGGTAGAAATCACATCAAAGATTTTTTGCCAACGTGTTTCGAACCATCCAGTGTGGTTCATCATCAAGACAAGATAAAGAAGCAGATCATGACACACACTTAAAAAGAGATCAATGTAGAGACCCTTTGTTCAAATAATGGTATAATAAACGACTAGATTATAAAAAAATTAATTAATTTATTAAATAAAATCAAGAAAAGGGCAAAGTTTAGAAATAAATAATGAATATTCAAAGGTCAAACAAGGAGCGCAGTAAAAAAAGATATAATAACCAAAGTAAACGACTAGTTTAAGGATAAAATTCTTTAATTAATAGCATTAATTAATCAGACCCAATAATATTAAATAAAATCAAGAGATAAATTATATATGGACTAAGGAAAACAATTACGACCAAGGATGGCTGCCAAAAAATATAACCATAGGAGTTAAGACCTAAAAATGGAGTCAAGACCCTTTTAATCAACAAATAAATTAATGAAAAACTCAAAATAAAAAAGTAAGGTTCAAAATGAATTAAGGTGTTACGACACATTAAATAAATCAAGGAGCCAAAAAATGAATAAAAAAAGTATAACAAAGAAAAATACATAAAGAGATTAAAAATAATTAAAAGAGCTCAGAACGATCAAGAGGGTAAAGCATAATAGAAGATAACATAATTAATGACTAAACAACTACGAAAGAATATACCAAAACCTATATAGACAAAGAGCAAAAAGAAAATCAGGAGGAGGACAAGACTCGGACCCAGCTTCCGCTAATATTCTAACCATCGCCTCTATTCAAAGCACGTTAACGAAAATTCATTGATGTGATTTCCACTAGAAAATGTGTTTTCTTATTTCAATGTTTTTTAATTAAATTTAAAAGAGAAAAAGTTATACTTTTGAAATATATCTAAACTCTCTACCCTCACTACTACTAAAATATTTTTTGGATATTTCAAAGAGATTAAATCAAAGTTTTAATAAAATTAAAAATAAGAATACTTTTATATATAAAGATGTGAAATTTATATAATATCAGCCTAGATCCATTTTAACTTTGGATCTACCAAGCACACTCAAATAGGAGCAGAAGAGAGACAATCTAACAATGGGTTGAATGAGGGAGACCAAGGCTTCATGCACAAACCAAAATTTCTCCCAAAACCATGGGCCAAATTTAGAATCAGTCCCTTTCTTTGGTAATGCCAAATTCGACAATAAACCTTTTGTACATGAGTGAATCAAGACTTCCTTTTTCATCCTTGGAATCTAATGGTTCAATATTTAGTCATCAAAATCATCTAGCCAAAGCCAAAATCTATTGAAATGACAGATGAAACTGAATTTACAAAGAACTTATGCTTCCTCGTTAGCTTTAGGACCCATGAGAATGGAGCTAATAAGAGATATTTCATGCACCAACCAAGAAAAAAGATGGAACTGAAGTCACAAAGAACTTATGCTTCCTCATTAGCTTCAGGACCCATGAGAATGGAGCTAACAAGGGATATTTCATGCACCAACCAGGAAAAAAGGAATGTAAAGGAAGAAATCTAAACAACTTCTATCAAAAATTAGCCTCCTAAAATACTAGGAGTGTAACCCTTGAGATTTGTCAATGAAACCACACGAGAGGCCTTACTAAAAAAATGAGAATCCCAGACTCACTGAGCAACAATGAAACCATCAATCGCCATTTAACTACATGTAGAGGAAAAGAGAAACAAGTAACCAAAAGATAGTGAATGTATAGGTAAAGTTAAACCTTAGTCGCGACCAACAAGAATGTGAAGCTCTAATACACACATCTTTTCCACATTAAAGTATTACTCAATCAATAATGTTAGATTTAGTTGAAAGTTGCACTTTTAATGAATAAATTAACCCAAAGTTATGTTATAATGTCATTCTTTCAAACCCTCAAACTTGAAAGACAAATTAATGGAGACGGAACCTACATCATGTGACATATGGCTTTTAATCTAGTATGATTCAAAGATTATTTATATATTAATCAAGATTTAAAGGTTATTCATATATTTAATCATGTCACGTGTTGTATTTAATCTAGTATGATTTAGAGATTATTCATATAACTATCCATAACAACAAAACAATGGTTTATTAACTCAATGCATTTGTTACAACTCAAAGTGCTTGTAATTGATGAGAGACATTTTGATGTGTATAGGATAATCATTGGTATGGATCCATGGGTTCCTTAGGATTCATGGGATCCAAAACCCCATTAGTATATAGATATGTCATAGAAAAGCAATTTAGATTTGGAAAACGTTTAGTTTTTCTTTTAGTTATAAATGTAAGTTGTGGAAGACTATAATTCCAATTCATTTTAAGTAATGAAATATTGTTCCCATAAATTTAAGTTTAGATCATATCAAGGATTCAATACTAGGTTTTTTTAGGATTTTCTCTAAAGCAAGGAAAATTTTAAGGATGAAATTTTTTAATAAAGTTTAAAAATATTAGCGAATTTCATAATCCATAATATGAAAACTATAAAATGTTTATTGATATATTTGTAAAATTATTCAAATTTATAATGATTTTATATATAGTTTTTATATAATATTAGCAATTTTTAAGGTAAAATAATTTATATTCTAAAATTTGGGCGAATCATCTTTTATAAAAATTGGAAATTGGCGAAATTTTTTTGTGGAAAAATCATAGAAAATTAGCCCACTGGCGAACATTAGCCCCTAAAATTTTCCATGCTCTAAAGCAATAAGATGATTAAACTCATTTTTTCATGGTTATGATAATTGTTATTATTATTATTATTTTTAATGTGTGTACTTTTTAATTTCACACTTAATAGATTATTATTTTGTTAATAGTTGTTGCTTTCTTTTAATGGTGTTGAAGTTGGTCTATTTATAATGTAATAATGACTACTCTAGATTTTATTGCCATTTAGTGGTTTGTTATATCTGGTTTACTTTATTTATAATGTAGAAATGGTTCTCTGGTTTTTGAATGGTTTACTATAAAAATGATTTTTTTTCAACGAGCATGTAATGATTTCCGGTGTCAATTTTATTGCGACAAATTAGTTAATTTTAAAGCATAAGTAAGTGCAAAGCACTTATAAAATAATATCACACATCTCAATAAGATAAACCTTTGTGGTTGTACATATAGTGCACAACTCCTATAAAGTTTATGCATCTAGATTGATACTTTAAGTGTGTCCTTAGGAATTCATGGACTTAATTATTGATAGACTACCATAGCCTACAATGGGGCTTTTAGATATAACACCCCCTCTTTATATTCTTGAGATTCTATTATGTTAATATCACTACAAATAAGCCATGAGACGTCAAATAAGTCATAAACCATCAACACTAGAAGGTTGCATGCTCTCACGCATCATTGGAACCATAAATATCGCTTAGGCTGAGATGTTAGTCATCTAGGTTAAAAAGAAGTCCCACAAGTCTTTCAATGAGGTATGTGTCCCACCCTACAACATTGCTAGACACTTAAGGAGAGACAAGTATTGTGATTCCCACTTTCTCGTAGTTGTGTTTCCAATAAATAAATAAAATTATCCTCTTAAGTAACAAGTGACACGAAAGTATGAGGCATGAAACCCATAATTTTTACTTCTGGTAGACAAATATGATTTTTCCCACCTAGAGAATTCGACAATTAGCAAATGATGTGCTTTCTATCAAGAGTATTGAGGCCCTAGAAATTTCACGAAGTCAACTTCATTGATAACCTACAACATCTTGCGTCCCTGCCCCATGATCCTCAAGTTCCTAGAGAGTGTCAAGGGCATTGTGCAGATAAATAATTTTGAAGAAATAATTACTAAAATGTGGTACTCTTTGCATTATTGGCATAGATATCAACATCATGAACATTGAAATTTTCTTAAAGAACAAAGTTACCAACTTAACGAGAATTGTACCGAGTTCTCACTTTTTAGGGGTTGCAAAAATCATCTGATTTTGAAAAGTGTTGATTCCATATACACCTTTTTTTGGAGCATTTTTTTGTCACTTTAAATTTTCTTATGTATTAAGTATGGACATTTTTTTTTAAATGTTGGTGATTTTCAAGCCGACTTTGAAAATTGTTGATGTAGCATCAACCCCTTTTTTTGGAGGGGCTTTTTTTTTACACTTTGAATTTTACTATGTATTAAGTATGGGTACAATTTTTAAAATGTTTGTGATTTTCATACTGAATTTGAAAAGTGTTGATGTAGCATTGACTTTTTTTTAAGGGGGCATATTTTTGACACTTTAAATTTTCTTATGTCTTATGATGCAGATATTTTTTTAAATGTTAGCTATTTAGCCCTTTTTCAAGTTGTTGTCTTCTTCTTCTTTGTTTTCTGTAGATTTTTACCTTAGATTCAAACTTACTATGTGATATGCTAAAACAAAAGACATGAATCTACTGTACTCATAAGCGGAAACAAAAATTGATTGATGAAAACACTAAGTAGAAAAGGGAGAATTTCAATCGCACATAGCCTAATATTTTTCTAGGAAAGCAACTACTCAAAATCCCCACAATCTATATTGCATTAACTAGAAGATCTGAGAAGAAAATACAATGCTTGTTCAACCCGAACAAACTCTACACAAGTACAATCTATCTCACTGCTTCAAAAACAAGCTGAAGCCAACACTTATCCAATTTTGTTGCCTGCCAAGATCCTAATTCCTTGCGTAATCCCTAAGGGAATCAACCCATATTTAATTGGGAAAATCCCTCACCACAACTGCGCAATCCATCGTAGGCCTTCTACTGATTGCATGCACCATCTGTACAACTCGGAAAATATTACAACTGATAATACACTATCCTTGAACTCTAATTTGAATTGGGTATTCCTCTGAACTAACATGCATGAGTTATTTTTGAGTGAATTATCAGTTATATGATTGATCACTACATGTGAATTAAATCCAATTTAATTCACTTGACCACTCACTAGTTCCTCCAATAGTTAGAACTATTTTAACCTAATTTAACTCAGTTAAACTAAATTAAATAATTACAACTCAATAAGAACTCAACTCGGGCCCCTAAAATTTAGGGATCACTCTACATGATTCTAGATAGACTCCCAACTAGATTTTACTAAGCCAACTAAGTCAACTTACCTTAGTTAACTACTACAAGCTGCTATGATAATATAATTACAATTTAATTCCCAATTTAATTTAAGGACAAATTATGTTAGGATTTTCTTGTTGCTATTTTTAACACTCCCTCTCAACAAAAAATGGATTGTCTGCTACCTTGATCCTGCCTCGGGTAAACTCAAATTTGTATATTGACAATGCATTTGTCAAAATATCTGCATCTTGCTCCTCTGTAGGAATGTACTCCAACAACATGATTCTCCTCTACACACAATCTCGTAGATGGTGATACCAGATGTCAATATGCTTGGATTGATCATGGAAAAGTGGATTCTCAGAGAGTATGATACAACTCTGATTGTCAAAGTAAATCATTGTTGGATCCATCTGTTGACCAAACAAACCAATAAGAATCTTCCTCATCCAGATAGCCTCATAAGCTGCTTGACTAGCAGCCATGTACTCCGCCTCTGCTGAATTGAGTGCAACTCATCTCTGCTTCATGTTATACCAAGAAACTGTTGTTGACCCAATACTGAAGATTAACCTTGATGTGATCTTCTTGTCGGATGGAATCCTTGCCAAATATGCGTCTGCGAAGCCTTTGTTGAAAAGTGTGCAACAAGAAATGTAAAAATAGAAATTGCTAAAAATAGCAGTTTGGCCAATGAGCATTTTGGCCACCTTGGGTGAGAGGTGAAACTGCTAAAAATACAATCTTCTAAAAATAGCATTTCTGGGTCCCTTCCTATTTTTAGCAGTCCTTGGTCTATCTATAGGAAGTAAAAACAAATTTGGTCTTAACAACAGTTTAAAATATTAATTAATTAATCTCCATGAGTTAATTAATTATGGAAAATAAAACTATAAGTCTTTGTGAGATCATGCAATTATTTTCTCCCTTGATTTAGGAATTTATCCCTTGATTAAAGGAGATAAGGTTCAGTTCTATAATGAGAGAGTCAATTGACTTAGTTTAACTTAGTCAAGTCCAGTTAGATTAATTAACAAGTTGTTAAATTAATGAAATATAGTTTGTTAATGCTTGCATGCATGTGACAACTATTATTTCAGATAACTGAGTATTTCCTCATGGATAATTGATGCATGTCAGTTCAGAGAGAGACCCAGTTGAGATCAGATGAGGGACAATGTACTATCAGATGCTTGGATATTTCTAGTAAGTATTCCTTGCATGGAGAAGGATCTACTTCCAAGAGAAATACGTATTATAGGAGATTGGAGGACTTGTGGCCTATATATTGAGGCCTAGGTAGTCTATGATCTTCATCTTCTGATTACAGAGAGAGCAGGATAGCTATTGAGCTGATTCTTTTTGTATGTTGTTGAGGATCTCCACTTGATTGATAATATAGAGTTAGGGTTTTATGCTGGTGCTTTCCCCAGTGATATATTCTGTGTTATGTGTGATTAATTCCTTCTTATCAGTTATATGTGTTCATGCTTGATGTTGTTCATGGTTGATTAGCTTCCGCAAATTTTATGGTAGATGTAGATCTAATATTATGCTTTAGTACATTGCATATATTAGTTTGATATGCAGGTGAAATTTCCACATGATATTTGTGAGCTAGTTGATTTGTAGAGAAAATTCTATAGCCTTGAAGCTTCACTCCCTCTGTCTGTCTGTACCAAAGACTAAACTAAGTGGTGCCTTTGAGGTATCTCAACACATGTTTGGTTGCCTTTCAACACAATTTGGCAGGCTTAACCATAGCTTGACTAAGCTGGCGTTACAAGTATTTTGTCACACCTCATGTTCACTTCTTGTTCCATATCCCGAACTGCGAAAACATTGACAAATGTGAAACATATCCATCATGATATATAGACCAAAACCTCCCTAAAGAACCAAAGGAAAACTTCCCTGGGTCAATTATGAAGAAGGTTAGCTAAAACCCTAATTTTTAGGGCCAACGCATTTTACTCCACTACCTGCTCCTGCTAATGGCAGGTTTCTCTACTTTACCCTAGCATTGCCAGCATGGGTTTTGATATGAAAACCCACGCTAAACCTCTTCTGGTAGGTTTTCCCAAACAGGTGGAGAAGCTTCATGCACTAGAAACTTCAAGAACAATGAGTTGGATATTGGTTGTTGTTGATATGATCGAGTTCTCCCATTTTGACCTCTTGATTTTATCATTATGGGCTTTCCCCTTGAGATGTGGACCTTCCTCCCTCTTTTGTGGATCCCTAATTCCCTCTCCCTTCCTATAAATCAACTTCCTTCCATCCTTAAATGGTTGGTCATTGATCATTGCATTCCTATACTGAGATTATGCTTACATGCTGCCCATTCTAACTTGGAGAAGGAGTGTTTGAAGAGTCTTTGCTTGGACTTGGACATCCACCAAAAGGAGGTCACCAACATAAAGGCATAGGTTTTATACTTCCCTTTTTAGCTTATTAATATATACATCTAATTTTCACTTTCCATAATTGTGTAAATGTTTATGCTTTTTAATACCACTTGATCTATTAAGTAGTTTATGTTTGATGTATGCCATATATGCTCTTGTATCTTACATAGCTATTTGATCTTTCTTGCAGGTACTCGGACGTGAAGAACAAGAAAGGAGCGAGCCTGGAAGCAAAGGATTCAAATTCATCTCCAAAGGATTGAGCAATTAGCATGAGAGTGAGGTAGGTCACTCTCTCTCTGCACTTGTCAAACATAATCTAGGAAAGTGTATGTTAGATTGTTTAGTTTGTTGCTAGACCCACTCATTGGGCTAAAAGGATCGACTCTATCCGTAGAGGGGATTTAACTATACAACAAAATGGTGACTCTATTAGGGAAGTTATAGCCTCTTCAATATATTTTCTAATCTGATCTCTTGATCAGTTTGACCGACCATCGAGTTCTCAGTTAGTTTGAGTCTGTATAGGTCTGCATAATCACTATTTGTACCTTAGAGTGCTAAGTCTGGAGTGTTTGTGGGAATCTTTCTTATTTTTTTCCTTATTCCTTACCCAATGCACTTTTTTCTCTAGCAACCACACTATTAGCATGTTTTCCCTTAAAACAGTCTTGTTGATCCCCTGTTCAACACTAGTTTGGCCATAACAATTCTGTTGATCTCAGAGATTGGAAAAAATTAGGGTTTCCTTGTCAAAATCTAGTTTGTCTGAGGCCTTGAGGGCTTGTATTGTCCAGTATGATTGAATTTATTGATGTTTTGTCTAATTTGATTAGAAAATTATTGTCTTTTTTATCTTTCAAGTGTTTGAGTGAAATTGGATTGATTTTAGGGTTTATACTTCATTTGATTGTCACTTTCCATAAGTGTCACTGAGTTAGTGGTTTGCCAATTGATCAAACCTGGTTATCTATTAAAATCATTCAAAACATTGGTTTGCATTAGTTTCAGTTTGTCTTTTGCAAAGTTGCTTTCCAATTAATTGTGTTAGGTAATCTTGTATTTGAAATTCATCTTTGTGATTTTTCAAGCGTAGATTACATTGCTTGGTTTGCAAACTGAAAAGAGTGCATTTGTTTATTTATTCAAAAGAGAAAAGTGAAAGACATTTTCATTGAGTGCTTTTGGATTTGATTAGGCGTTGCTTTGATTGGTGCATCGTTTGCATTAGGAGCATTTGAATCAAAATCTCATTTTTGCTTAGTTGAATCTTAATTGCAGTAGAGCATCTAAAATCAAAGAGGAAATCATTTAGATAAAGTGCATCTTGGTGAAGTAAAATTCAATTTTTCTTTCGATAGATTGCATGCTGGATAGTGAAAGTGAAGATTAGTTTTAGCTTTTGCATATTTCATTTGGAAAGAAAAGGTTAGTGGAGGCATGTTCTTTGATGCATTCTCTTGTTTGCTACATTGATTGATTGAACTCTCTTCCCTTTGTAGTATAGCGTTCATTGAAGTGAAAAGTTTCCTTTTCTCATATAGTTGCATTTTAGGATTTAGGTGACATCGTTTGAGCCCAAAATTGAAACATAATTCAAGAACAACATTAAAATTTTTTGAATTAACCTAAGGAGCATTTGGAACTTAACACAAACATTTATAGGTCTAGGCTAGAGACGTGTTCCGCCATCTATAAACCTAGTAGTTGTCGTTAACTGCATGCATTGTATCGTGAGGGTGAAATATCATTCCAGTATGGAAGTATATAGGAGGTTATCCCATACTCTCGGGTATATTGGAGGAACTCCAGTATGGAAAGTATATGGGAATGCTCTCACCGAATGGTTATGCATTAGGTAACACTAACATGGACTTTTTCTCCCTGTACCGTCGCGTATATATTGGGAGACCCCACTAGGTTGTTATCCTTTAGCCATAGGTAACCGAGTCAATCACCTTGTAGACGTGATACACCGAACACAACATTCGGGGGGATCGGCCACAGTACGTTATGTCCTTGGTTTCGGCTAAGGTGTATATTGCAATTCACAGATACTTGGGAAACCCTCTTGCCTAGTACACCATTTTTTATTTATTTCATGATTTAAGTTCTAAAATTTAACTTCCCTTAATTACATGACTTACCTATGCAGTTATCCTTGGCCTCATATTGCCCAATTAATAGTAAATTTTAATTTTAATCTCAAATCAACCACCTCCTTTTGTTTTTGAGAGAAGGTCATTGTGGTTGAACCACCGGGTTTGCCTTACATATCCCCTTCATCATCTTACACTAAAGGGTCATCATCAGGAGTCCATCCTGATATTTCACAATCACTTGAAGCCCAAGGTCTTGAACTTGGAATTATCCTGAGTATTCAACCCCTTTCTTCTCGTCCTCCACCTCGAGACTCGTCATCTCAGGAATTTGACCCAAAAAATCCTAAGAATTCGCAGAGGTATTTATTATTTCCTCCAAACCTGCTTTTTGATCCATTGGTCATATCTCCTCAACGGCCATATAGTCTGTACGATAATTCCACTGTACCTTTGGATCTTTCTCTACAATGATCGCAGATTCACCTTCGCCAAATGTTTCCACCCATGGCATCAGAAGGTGAGTTTCCAACCTCTCCTCGAGACCCTCCTCCAGAAGTCTCAGCCACTCACACTCCTGGTGTTGGTGATGATTTTGAATATAAATTTCCACCTGAAGGCTTTCCATATGTGGGAAGTGTGCCACCTCCACCTCCGCCTGAAAGTAGTGAAGCTTTGTTTCCACAAGGTTACACCTCTTTGTCTCAATTGGTTTTAGGTACTCCAAGTGCGTCTTCACTTTATCACAATCCCATTTGGTCATCAAGTTCCATGCCTACTTCTAGTACATTTGTTTCAAGCGTGGCCTCTCAAATTCCTGTACAAACTACAGTTTCCTCAGTTTTTGTACAACTGATAGTTACGTTTGGGATAGTTAATGTCCCTATAGATTCCTCAAGTCCTCCATTAAGTGGACAATATGTGCCACAACCTATCCCACTACATGGGGGAAACAACCACCTCCTCCATATGTACCTCCTATTTCGGGTGGAACTTAGGTGAGTGGATCTCAAACTCACGCTACCAGAGTTAATCAAAATGTTGGTAGTGTACCTTATCCTAGTGGATCATCCATTCCATCTGGATTAGGTCAAATCCTATATCAACAACCTTTTTCAGGCTATACACCCTACCAACAATTGTACCTCTGTATGGCTCACAATAGCCTCAAAATCCACATTTTCATCAACAAGTAGGAACCCAAACGCAACCTGGTTCAAATCCCTCATTTGGGACATCTGGTTAAGTTCAAACTAGAACCTATCAATACCAACATGGAACTCAATAAATTAGACAAGGAACTTTCCAACAGCAACAGACTTATGTATAACAAGGACCTTATGTGCATCAAGGGCTTTATCAACAACCATTGTAGTAGCAATATTAGCCATTGTAGCAGCAAAAACAACCCATTTTCTAACAAGGCCAACCCTTATAGCAACAAGGTCAACCCCTGTAGCAGCAGGGTCATCAATGTTATCACTAGGATCGACAGTTGCAACAAAAACCTTATACTCCATACTCTTCGCAAGCTATTTATCCACCTTATGGTTCTCAACGGCCTATGACGGGTCAGTATCAGCCTTTCTCTGCTCAAAACCCACCTTTGTGGGGGAAACATCCACCTTTGTATGGTCAGAATACCTCTTAGTGGGGGCAATATAAAGCTCCTTATAGTCAAAATCTGCCACTTTGGGGGTAGAACCCAGACCAACAAGGTTGGAATCCAAAATATGGGCCTTATCAAAGGCCTCCCATGCCTTTCAATCCACAATTTCCATTTCTAGCAACGTTGGAACTACCGGATGTATCAAGGCTCACAAATGACCCAATACTCCATTTATTGTATTGGCCTCCGGTTCCTACTAAGATTCCTGGCGATTGCCCAAAATTTGAAGGAAATTTTGGAGAAGACCCCTAGGCCCACGTTATGACTTACCATTTATGGTGTTCATCCAATTCTTGGGTTGATGACTCCATTCGTCTATGTATTTTCTAGCGAACCCTGACAGGTGCTTCCGCGAAATGGTACATCACATTACCTTGAGGTGCCTATCAAGACTTCAACTCTTTAGCAATGGTCTTCCTTACTCACTTCTAGTTACCAATTCGATATGAAACTGGTACCCATCTACTTATGTCCTTGAAATAGAATACTGCTACCCACATCTCTGATCATATCCATGAATGGAGACATCGACATCACCTTATCAAGTTTGATATACCTGATGGGTTGTTAATTGAATGGTTTACCAAATCATTCATTAATAAAATTTCCAAGGACATAGCTATGGGTGGTTGTGTGATCGAATATTAAGGCATTTCCTGTGCCCAATATTTAGATTTGGTATATTCCCAATCTGGCACGTTATATGATCTCTTGTCTAATGCTCCGAGATCGTTTATGGATCCCGCATCTTCCAAACCTCTAGAGGTACCACCTGTCGACAGTATTATTGGGTCAGTGACTCAAACTTCTAGCAAAGCTTCTTCGAAGAAGAAATCTGCTTCAACTGTTGCATCCAATTCTCCTTCGAATCCCTCTCAAAATCCTAGTAAAACCTCTGAGGTTAATGTCATTTAGTCTACTGTGGCAGACAAGACCTCAAAAGGTAAAAATAAGGGTAAAGGAAAAGCCAAATTTGATACCCCAAAACAAGATACTCCGAAATCATCTACTGATGATGCATCTAAATGTAAGCCCAAATATCCTTGCCTCATTTGTGAGGAAGACCACTATACCAAGGATTGTCCCTGTCATGCTGAAGTCAGTCGTTTATTAAAAGGAACCCAAGGGACACCGGTTGTACTAAAAGAACCTTTTCCATTACATCAAACCCAATTGGTAGAACAACCACAATATTCTACATCTTCGGGTTCTCAACTTTATATGTGTGGAACGACACCTATTTATGTTACCACTCAGTCAAAAGACTATCTGACTCCTCCCAAACAAGATGTGGAGAAATAATTTATTGATACTCCTTCCACTTCTACTCCACCTAGTTCTAGTCCTCTTAATATTTAGAGACCTAGTAATGACTCTGTTATCCGATCACCTCCTAAAGGTGTCCTTTGGAAATCATCTTACAATATAAATGCACGAGCTACCCAACATTACAATATGTTGGAATATTTAGCTCAAGCGTGTTTGGTGATGTCTGCCTTGGAAGTTCTCCAGAGTTTTCCATCGCAGCGGAAAGAATTAATGTCCACTATAGGAGGAATTGACCCTACTGATTTGAGTATGATTACCTTTGAACTAGAGAATCATGTTCCACGTCTTCCACATCAACTTCCCTTTTTAATCCAAGTCATTATTAATGGGAAGAAGATTCATCGAACTATGGTTGATGAAGGGGCTTTGACCTGCATCATGTATGTCTCATGCCGGAAAGTTATTGGTTGTCCCCCTCTCAATCAGTCTCCTAATACCTTAGAAGCCTTTGATGGAAGAGGATCCGTTCATACGATATTCTCATAAACTTTCCCATAACGTTAGAAGGGAAAATTGTTAACTTATAAGTAGAAGTCATTGATGCTAATTTGAATTATAACCTTCTACTTGGTCGAATTTGTACCCATGCTATGTTTTGTTGAGAAATGGCAACAAGAAATTCCAGTTTAATTTGTCCTTGAATTAAACTGAGAATTAAAATCGAATTCTATTCTCCTAGCAACTTGTAAATAGTTAATTAAGTTTAATTAGCTTAACTAGCTTAGCAATTTTGAGTTGGAAGTCTTTATGTAGTCATGTATATGTTTTCCCTAAGTTTTAGGGGTACATTATGAGTTTAAATTGAGTTGGAAATTAGATTACTCAGTTTACTGAGTTAATTTCAGTTAAATTAGTTCTAAATTATTTTTGGAACTAATAGAAGACTAACAATCATTTGGTGCACTATTGAATCCACTAGTTCTGCTCCAGTTAACTGATATTTCCTCATGAGAAACTCATGCATGTCAGTTCAAAGAAAGAACCAGTTGAGACTAGAGTGCAGGGACAATGTACTATCAGTTGTATGATTTACTGAGTTGTATAGATCATGCATGCAATCAAGAACTGGACCTAGTTTGGATTACACAGTTTTGGATGCACTAGATTCCCATTAATATGGGCTATTCAGCCATAGGAATTGTGCAAGGAAATAATGGATTGGAGAGATGCAGAATTGGCGAAGTGTTGGCCAAGAGCTTGCTTGTGAACTGAGAGAGTTGAGCATACTTGTGCAGAATTTTTCTAGTGATAACAAGCTTTTTATCTTCACTCATATTTCTAATACATGCAATACAAATAGTGATGTTTTGAGCAGTGGCTTTCCCCCATATACATCTTGTGGTATGTGCCATTGATTTATCTTCTTCTTGTTCTTATTGTTTTCATCGATCTATTGGCTTCCGCTAGTTGAAAGTAGAAGTATATTCTTATCTTGTGCTTTAGTAAACTGCATGAGCTTGTGAATCTATAGGATTTTCTACTTGGTATCAGAGCTGAGAATAGTATACTAGAAGAGATTTTGAAGTTTTGAGTTTTGGGTTACAGGTGAAATTCAAATTTGCAATATATACTTCAAGATCGAAAGATAGCGTTCTACGATTTGCGGCTTGAGTATGCCTTGGAAGGAAGCTTAAATTTTATAGTCTGGAAGGATAGAATGGAGGCTATGCTAGAGGATAATTGCTTGAAGGAATTCATTGATCAAGAAATTCCTAAGCCAGCAACATCGAATGCACATAATTTTGTCAAATGGAAGAAGTGTGTGGTGAAGGCAAGGCAGATATCCTTGAGGGGATTCGAGACCACATTGTCTCAAGTCTCCATGGAAAGGAAACTATGTATGCTATGTGGAACGCATTGACAGACTTGTATCATAACAATAGTAGCCAAAGGAAATTGGCACTGAAGGAAAAACTTCTAAAAATCAAATGGAGAAAGGCGAGACTATTCCAAAATATTTGACGAACCTCACTCAATGTCGTGATGAACTTGGAAGTGTTGGAATCATGATTTCCGAGGATGATATGGTGAGTCTTGCTCTTCTAGGACTCCCAAAGAGTTGGCATAGTTATCAGGACTTTGTCAATGGTTGGGAGAAGCTGCCAAAGTGGGAACAACTGTGGTCGGATTTGATGCAGGAGGAGATCAGGAGGAACACCAAGGATGGCTCTTCATTAAAGACTGATGATGAAGAGAATTGTGCCTTAGAAATTAAGGCAAAGAAGGGGAAAGGGAAAGCTTCCCATTCCAAATTGGATTCTTATCATGGAGGTAAGAAGAAAGACATGACAAAAGTTAAGAACTTTCATTGTCATGAGCTGGGCCATTTTGCTACAAATTGTCCACTCAAGGAGTCTAAGAAGAAGTCCTTTGGAGGAGCGGCGGTTGAGGCTTAGGCCTCTCAATTCGAATTGGACTTTTCCTTCATTACATGAATGGTGTCATCAATGATGGGAAGTGTGTGGTACTTAGATAGTGGATCTTCATTCCACATGACTGGAAACAAAGAGTTATTCAGTAACCTGGAAGAGAAAGATCTCCCGATGCATATTGAGATGGGTGACGATGTGAACTATAGTGTTACTGGATTGGGCACAATTACTTTTCAGAGGGATTCACCTTGAAGAATGTTATGTATGTTCCTGAGCTAAAGAAGAACTTGGTATATGTTTCCATGCTTGAGGATAGAGGCTATGATGTGATCTTCTCGAAAGGAAAGGCGTTCCTTCAACACATAGCCATGGGTTAGGTAAAGAAGATAGGAATTCGGGTGAAGAATATCTATAAGTTGGAGGTAGAGGAGTTTGTTGCTTTGAGCACAAAAGCAAAAAGGGTGCAGAGCAAAGTCATTGGTGAGTTGTGGCATAGGCGATTGGGCCACTTGCATCATGGGTATTTGAAGATATTGCAGCAGATCTCTACCAGTCTCCCCAAAGGTACGCTTGATAAAGTTGATACATGCAAGGGGTGTACTTTGGAAAAATACACCAAGTCTTCCTTTCATGATAGAGATAGTCGAGCAGAGGTTATTCTAGAGAGAGTCCCTTTACATGTGTGTGGACCATTCTCGACAGCATCCACGACCAAACACAGGTATTATGTTATATTTTTTGATGACTATTCTCGTAAATGTTGGATAATTTCATGCAGAAAAAGGATCAAAACTTCACAAATTTTTGTAAGTTTAAAGCATTGATGGAGAAAGAGTCGGGTAAGAAGGTTAAATCTCTATGGATTGATAACAGTGGTGAGTATGTCTCAAATGAGTTTAAGAAATTTTGTGTAGTGGAAGGGATTAAACGGGAGTTGACGACACCCCATAACCCTCAGCAGAATGGGGTGGCCAAGAGGAAGAATAGAAGCATAGTAGGGGTAGCGAGGGAAATGTTGCATGATCATACCTACCACTACACTTGTGGTCTGAGGCATGCAACACAATGGTTTATGTTCAGAACCATAGCCCACATTGGATACTTGAGATGAAGACACCAGAGGATGCTTATTATGGTAAGAGGCTAGATGTTGGTCACTTTAGGATTTTTGGGTCATCGGCATATTACCATGTGACCAAAGATTCACAGAAGAAGCTTGAGTTGACAACAAATTTGGGGATATTTGTGGGGTACACTGATACACATCACAACTATCGGGTGTACTTGCCGACCAATAAGATGAAAATGGTTCGTAGGGATGTCATATTCGATGAGGAGAAGGCCATGTAGGTTTCCCTTGAGAGGGAGCTTGTGCTACATGAGGAGCCTCAGATTGATGTGGAGCAACCACATGTAAAGGATTTAGGAGTGGAGACATCCACTCAGGCAGAGTCTTCCAGAGAGGGAAGAAAGCGCACCAGAGAGGCTAATAGATTGTTGGATGATGCATGGGAGAATGTGGGAGCACCCACTTCTCAACGCAAGCAAAAGATGGCTCTTATGGGCGAATGTGTTGTGACAGAGCCATCTTCCTTTAAGGAAGTAGTGCAGCATTCGGTTTGGGTTGATGCCATGGTGGAGGAGTATCACTCCATAGTTCCTAACAGTGTTTGGAATGTGGTCCAGAGACTGGAGGACAAGTCAGTGATGAGCTCATGTTGGCTTTACAAGGTAAAGCAAGTGGCTGATGGTAGTGTGGAGAAGAATAAGGCTAGATTTATGGCCCGTGGCTTTTCACAGGTAGAGGGGATTGACTATGATGAGACCTTTTCTCCTGTTGCAAGGTACTCATCAATTAGATCTATATTGGCACAATCAGTATAGATGGGTTCGAAGATACATCAGATGGATGTGAAGATAGTCTTCCTTAATGGCATGATTGAGTAAGAGGTGTACATAGAGAAGCTCAAAGGTTTTGAAACCTTTGACCATGAGTCGCATGTGTGCCAGCTCAAGAGAGCATTATATAGGCTGAAACAAGCACCCTGTGCTTGGTACACTAGGATAGATAGGTACTTCATTGGGTTGTGCTCCGTGAAGAGTGAAGTAAATGTGAACCTGTACCACATAGTGGTGGAAGGTAATTTGTTGATCATTGTACTTTATGTTGATGATCTCCTCTTGCAGGTAACTAGAGGAAGGAGGATGGTACTTCAGGGGAATTAGTGGAAGCTACTATTTATAGGCTATTGGGAACGAGACCCCCCAAGGACAGTTTTGGGGCTAATTGCCCATGTTTTGGGTCAAGTTTTGTAATAAGTTGTAAAGGCTCCGCATTTTGTGGCCGCGGAGCGCGAAGGTGTCATGAGTCATAAAGGTTTGTCCACCCTTATTTTGTAAAGTGTAAAGTCGGCTGTAAAGATCTACCCATGGTTCGCGAACCATGGGATTGTATAAAAAGAGCTACGTAAGTAAGCTCTAAGTAGCTTTAGAAGTAATAAGTCTTAAGCGATAAGGAGGAAGTCTTTAGAGAAGTCTAAGTTTGGTTCGTAGCATAGGTAGAGGCTTTGCAACTAAGTGTGCAAAGGCCTAGGGTGGAAGTCTGCAGCTAAGTGCGTGGACCCCTGTAGCTGTGTGTGCAGGGCGGATATAGTTTGTAATTATCTGAAGATATCAATAAAGAGAAGCATTCTACAAATTCTGTGTCTTTCTTTCCTATTAATGTATCTTGTCATATTGTATATGGATTTCATTTACAATGCTTATGTGATGTGCAAATGTATGTAATTATGTTGGGTAATTGAACGCAAGTAAGAATATCTGTTTAAGCGGTGCTAACTGCGATTGTTTAGTAAGATAAATAAAACACTTACAGATAATTGGGAACTCGTACAATACGCTATCATAGCAGTGCGAAAGTACCTGAACCACATGTTAGGGCTGCATGAAGGTCAATCGTACTCCTTCGCAGAGGTATTGAAGGGCAGAATAAAGGGCTAGACTGACAGAGCCTTAGAACTTAACAACCTACGGAAAGTAGGAACATAAGGAATAACCTGACATCATGACCATCTTAGGGTGTGGAAACTTGGTTCTAGCATCCCCCCATACTAATTTGGGTGAGACTTCAGTCCGCGCTCTGCGGACTGATGCCAAAAGGGCCAGTAGTGTAGGGATTTGTTTGGCTAACTAACGCTGAACCTAGGTTAGGCCCCACGCAACTAACAAATGGTTTCGTTGCCCAGACTGAAATCTGCATAAGAGATGTGTGATGTCGTATCAATAGAATCCAACTAAGAAAGAGATTGGGGACTGGTTGGATAGGAAGATCCATGAATTCGCAGTGCAGGAGAGCAGAAATCTGCGACTAACAAAGGAACAGTGGTGGGAGAGGTACTGTCACGCGGAGTGAGTCGATCTTGCGGACAAGACAGACCTTCCTAGAATATAATGAAGACCTAATGACAAACAAACCAACCAGACACTATCTTTCTCTAAATGCGCTTTATAAATAATGGCAAACAAATGTGTTTTAAGGCCTACCTCATGTCCAACGCAATTTTGGAGATGCCTTCGCTCCTTTGATCCAAGTAAGTTCCTTTGTCGCAAACCTGCAAGCACAAACAAGGCAAACGATTAAATAGCACCTGAATATCCAATATTATAAAACATATTTAACATGAAAGTCAAGGAGTCAATGAAACAAATAACATGACATACTTGTTGAGAAAAATGAGCTTGATTGTATTATTTCAAAAGAGAAGAACCTTACAACCTTTGCCTTGACGTTGTACAAGCTCCTCCCAGGGTCCAACAAGAAGTCTCCTC
>APFE030009538.1:102062-142040 GCA_000404065.3 Pinus taeda
TATCTTCTTCTCTATCTGATTTTCCACCAGAGCCTTGAATTCTTCAAACATGTCAAATACTTCAGATTTCTTCTTAAGGAAATATATCCATGTATTCCTTGAGAAGTCATCTATAAATGATACATAGTACACAGACTTACCCAGTGATGGACCTTTCACAGGTCCAAACACATCACTGTGCACAAGCTCTAATATTTGTTTCGTCCTCTTACCACCAGAGGGAAAACTCACCCAATTCTGCTTCCCATATACACAATTTTCACAGAAATCAAAATCCAAAGAGCTATTACTCATACCTTCTACCATACCTTTACCATGAAGTATTCAAAGGCCCTTCTCTCCAATATGTCCAAGCCTTTCATGCCACAGCATGGTATTCTCTCTAGAGACCACTAGATTTTCTGCTCCACTTTATGGAACCACAAAACTGTTGCACCCATCAACAACAGTGCTAACTTGCAGCTTGTACAGAGTTCCAATCTGAACTGCCCACATCAATACCAGTTCTCCCCAAACCATCTTGCAGGTATCCTTCTCAAATACTATTTTTGCACCTGCATCATCCAGCTTGCTTACAGAATCAAATTTCTGGCCAATGTAGGAATATGTAGAACACCCAGAAGTGTTCTAACCCTTCCACCTTGCAACTTCAACTTTACTTTTCTGTGACCAACTATTCTAGCCTTCCTATCATCCCCTAAGAAGACATCACCACCATCGTATTTCTCAGACTCACAGAACCACTCTCTATGGGGAGTGAAGTGAAAGGATGCACTTGAGTCAATCAACCATGCCTCATGATCTAAATGTGTACTTGAAGAAGGCAACTGCACATCCCCACCTTCATCCGAGGTGGTTTTCCCCTCTGCAGAAGGAGCATCATCAGATCCCTTTCCTTTTTCAAGAGCTTTAGATTTACAGTCCCTTCTATAGTTCCCTTCCTTTCCGCATTTCCAGCACACTACCTTTACAGGTTTTCCTGGAGATTTTGATCTCCCACTCATTGACTTATTTTTGTTTCTATTCTGGGACCGTCCTCGTATAGACAAGGCATCACCATTCTGGATCTCCATATTTTTCTATCTCATCTCCTCTGTCAGCAAGGATGTGACTATTTCATCAAACTGCAAGGCAGTTGCATTGCTACCGATTGTAATAACCAGACTATCCCATGAATCTAGTATAGAACACAACAAACTAATGCACTTATCTTCATGTAAAATTTTGCTATCAACAGATGATAACTAACTTACCACAGTATTAAACGCATTCAGATGCTCTCTCACCGAGTCTCCATCTTTCATCCTCAGGTTATACAGCTTTTTCCGTATGATTCACCAGAGACTTATATTGGTACAAAGTCCCTAACTTGTCCCACAAAGCCTTCGTCGTAGAATCCCTTGATACATTCAAAAATACTGAATTTGAGACACACAATCATATTGTGCTCTTTTCCTTCTGATCCAACTTCTTCCATTCTTCATCAGACACTCTCGTTGGTTTCCTACGTGGATCTACCGCGATCCATTTCTCTTTATCCACCAACAAATCCTCCATCTTGAGTTTCCACAACTCAAAACTCCGACCATTAAATTTCTTGATCTCTATCTTTCCACTGCTTGCCATCTTCTTTCACCACCAGAATCGATCCTGCAGATCTCCCACTGAACAGGGTCTACCACAGGCTTGAGCGAAACCCCTCAGCAACAAAGGCGTCCCCTTGAAGCCAAAACAACTTAGATACCAAATGTAGGTTTTAACCCCGTACAGAAATTACCTGCATACAAATTCTAAAACACAGAAAATAAACAATGCGAGAGCATAACACATAAAACACATATACACAGAGATTTTTCCCAGGATCCCAAAACTGAGACTACTAGCTTGATTTTTCGTTATATTCCTTTCAATGTTATAATACATATTTATACGTGCTAAAGCATCCAATACCATGGATCAAAAACCATTGTGTCCAAAACCATGGACCGAAAACCATCGCGTCCAAAACCATGTGTGAAGATCATGCACAAAACCATAGGTAGGTTTGCCTAACCTAATGCAGGGTCCAAAAAAAATTTTCCTGGGGCGCTGCCCCGAACCCCGTAAATGGCGGCTACCTACCCCCTGTGACGCCCTTACTATGCAATCAACACAACGAAGGGGGGGCTCCGTCCCCCTCTAACCCCCCAATTCACTACGTAGGCTAGTTATGTAAAGAATATAACACAACCCAACAGCTGTAATGTGACCGCTGAAGAAGATGAGGATCTGTGAAATATTAAAATCCCTGAAATAGAAGGTCATCGCAAGGTTGAGGGATCGCAGATTGAGAATCCTGATATAACTGCGCCACTAAAAATGAAACAGGTAAATATTGGTATGGAGGCAGAGCCCAAATTCGTGAAGATTGGAGATTACTGGGATGACGCAACAGTGGATAAGGTCATTGAATTGCTGCATGAATACCAGGATTTGTTCCCTACCAAGTTTACGGATCTAAAAGGGATAACAGGAGACCTAGGTTTTATGAAGATCACATTGATGCCCGACACGAAACCAGTTAAGAAAAGACCTTACCATCTCAATCTGAGGTATAAGGTGAAGGTCCACTTAGAGCTAGACAAGATGCTCGCAGTAGGCATCATTGAGACCGTAGAAGAATTTGGTTGGGTAAGCCCAATGGTGGTACAAGAAAAGAAGCAGAAGGATGTAATAAGGATATGCATAGATCTTAGGAAGTTGAACGATGCTTGCGTACATGATCCTTTCCCGACTCCGTTCACTGATGAGGTGTTGGATAATGTAGGTGGTGAGGAAGCATATTCCTTCATTGATGGGTTCTCTGTGTACCATTAAATCAAAATCGTGTTGGAGGATAGAAGTAAGACGACCTTCGCAACTAAGTGGGGTTGTTTTAAATACACTGTAATGCCTTTCAGATTGAAGAATGCGTCTGCATTTTTTTTACGCTTAGTCATTGCTTCTTTCAAGGAATTTATTCATAAGTTTTTGGACGTGTAATTTGACGACTGGACTGTGTTTGGGCTGGTGAAACACCATGTTGAAAGTCTGCGCTTGATGCTAGATGCCTGTCGAAGGTACCATATTGCGCTTAATTTGAAGAAGTGCATGTTTTTTGTTCCTTTTGGGACCCTACTGGGTCATGTGCTTTGTAGACAGGGACTTGGAAGCGCTGAGGAGTGTGAAACAGCTGCGTGTAACCCTAGGACATTTTGGATATTACAGAAAGTTTATCAAGGGCTATGCCTGGATCATCGCACCTAAGGAAACGTTGTTGAAAAAGGACATCACATTCTGCTGGAACGAGGATTGTGAGAAAATCTTGGATGTATTGAAAGAAAAGATGGTCACTGTGCCGATTCTAGTCTTCCCGGATTGGAAGAAGTAGTTTCATGTACATGTCGACATGTCATGTATAGCGCTGGGAGTAGTACTGACACAGGTTGACGGAGGAGAACTGGACCATCCTATAATGTTCGTAAGCAGAAGGTTATCGAAGGCAGAGAAAAACTATTCCACCACCAAGCGCGAAGGGTTAGCCATGGTATACGTGCTCGAAACGTTTATACACTATTTGCTAGGTGGCCATTTTGAGATGTATACGGATCATTCTGCGTTGAAATACCTGGTCAGTAAGCTTGTGTTGGGGGGGAGAATCTGCGGGTGGTTGTTATTGTTCTAGGAGTATGATTTTGAATTTATTGTAAAACCTCGACGACTGAACGCGGGACCAGACCATCTATCGCTCATCGAAATAAGGGAAGATCCCACTAGTTTGGAGGAGGGACTGCTTGACGCACAACTATTTTATGTGTGCATCGCCGATGGTCATTTTGAAGATATCATACACTTCCTAATGACAGGAGTTTCCCCGGAAGGTTACACCGTCTTGCAGAAGAAGAAGTTAGTGGTGCACATGGCAGGCTTTTCTGTCATTGTCGGGCATCTGTACAAAATGGGGTCTGATGAGATATTGCAACGATATGTACCATAGTTTGAAAGGAGTAGTATCCTTGTGGACGCTCATGGGGGCGCTGCGAGAGGTCATTATGCAAGAAGAGCTATCATGTAGAAGATTCTACGTGCAGGGTTGTGGTGGCTAACCCTCCATCAGGATTCGAAAGCTTACTGCAAAGCATGTGATGTGTGTCAAAGGACTGGTAGGCCATCACAGAGGGATGATTTGCCTATGAATCCATAAATGACGTTACAACCCTTTGAGAAATGGGTGATAGATTTTGTGGGACCCATTCAGCCTTGAGGGAAGAAGACGGGAGCGTGATACATTATCACCGCGATGGAGTATTTGACTCAATGGGTAGAGGCACAACCTCTGAAGGATTGCACAGGCATGACTGCTGCAAAGTTTCTGTTTGAGTATGTACTGACGCGATTTGGGTGTTTAAAGATTTCGATGAGTGGTTGTGGTATGCACTTTTTCAATGAGATGATCAGCGCATTGGTGAAGGAATTTTAGGTATATCACCAGAAGAGCACACCTTATCACCCACAGGCTAACAGGATGGTGGAAGCATCCAATGAAGTGCTAGAGAACACGTTGACCAAGGTTTGCAACACTCAGGGAAGCGATTGGGACCTGCGGATACCCGCAGTACTATGGGCCAATCGGACGAAATGCAAGAAGTTGACTGGATAGACACCCTTTAGGCTTGTATATGGTGCTGAAGTAGTGATGCCCATGGAATACATTGTGCCTAGTCTACACATAGCGGAACTCATGGGTATGACAGATCATGGAGCACTCAAAGAAAGGCTCGCACAGCTGGCTGAGCTTGAGGAAGAAAGATTTCTAGTTGGATTTCACCAACAGGACCAAAAGCAGCACAAAAAAGCATGGCATGATTGACACATTAAGCTGCATACCTTTAAGGTAAATGACCGGGTTTTGTTATATGACAACAAGTTTGATAAATTTCCAGGGGAATTCAAAATGCACTGGTTAGGGCCCTATGTCATTAAGGAGATTGTCGACGGAGGAGTAGTTCAGTTGGTCAAATTGAATGGAGATCCCTTCCCAGGAAAGGTGAATGGAAGTCGATTGAAGCCATACATCAGTGGTCCGGTCATGTGACTATATGAATGTAGCACAGTCTTAGTGCTCTAGGTAGTTGAAAAGAGGCGTGGGACTATAAGCTACACTGCCCGGGTTGGGGAGCTGTGTGATTAGAGGATTGTGCGAAGCAAGGAAGTGTCATAGGGTTCGCAGCAATGTGAAGGGAGCTGTGCTACCTAGGGAGAACTCGCGCAGGTCAGCCAGAAAGTGACCGTTAAAGTCACTATTCATGATTTGATGGTAGAAATGTAGCCAAATGGAGTGGGCGGCCGACACTTAAGACAAAATTTATGGATCAAATCCTTGAAATATGCCACCAATCCGGCATTAATGAAGCGAATGTGGGGGGAATGGTCGGATTTGAATTCAAAATGCCCTATAAAATACAGGTGGCTGCCCAGCAAAAAACACTTGGCATTTTGAGAATTGAGTTGTTGAGCTCTTAAGCGCACATGAACCGCGAGAACTTTGAAGCTCTGATATTCAGTTCAGTATTTGAGACATTGTTGAAGGTGACACAGGAGTTATTGCAAAAGATCATGTCGGCACCCACAGAAGCTATGGATACCGAAGTAGTGACAACAGAGGAGGATATGACGGAAGTGGATAAGGAGGTAGAAGAAGTTGCTCCAGAGGTTGTTGAAGTATTAGCGGAAGTCCCCAAATCACCATGGACGCTGAGACCAAAACCGACACCAACCAAGGAGAGCGCAAAGGATAAAAAGGGCAAGCAGCCTGCAATACCAGTGCGTGCATCGTCGAGAAGAAACCCACCAAAGGATAAGCCCACTACGCAGGAAAAGGGCAAAGACATCAATCTGGAGCTGGAGGAGGAGGAAATCGAAGACATCCTGATGGATGATGAGGACTTGGGGATAGATGCGGAAGAAGTGGAAGCCTAAGGTGTTGACCCTATCACTTGATTACCTGAGTACATCCCTCCATGCAAGGGAAAGACTAAGGTGCCAAAATATATCGATGAGAGCAAGGTCCCCTTACAAACCCCTCTGTTGTCAAATGAGATTGTCTTCGAAGGACCGTGCTTGGGGCAGGTTCCTCTATTAAATGTCGAAGACTGGGACTTGGCTAACCATGAGAATTTCCCGCACTTGGTGACCGAGTAGCTAATGCATCGCATTATTGACACAACCACTGGGATGACCACCTTAGAGCCATGGAATTGGCTCAGAGGAGTAGACAAGGCAAGTCTACTTAACCTGCTATGGGTGTCGCACTACAACCGCACCCTGATTACAGTCCTGGTCATCAAGCGGATGTTATTCTTGGTGCATGATGGGTGTCTATGGCTGGAGGAACCAATACCCACTAGCAGATTGATCCACAGGATCACGCGGTTACCCTACACAGGAGAAAATTCGGCCATGATATTTAGTGGAAAAGGTGGTGAGCAAGCCCTTGTAGAGGCCATGAAGGAGAAATTTAAGTTTGTGAAGAAGTAACGCGGATATGCCATATCAAGCATTGGTGACCTTGCTGTAAAGGTGGCTACGCAGATTTTGGTAGGGGAGGTGATGAGGAAGTGTCGCGCTGATGACGTGTCGGTGCCTATCGTCGCACTAGCAACCCAGTGCACTGAAGGATTCTAGTTCAATTGGGTGGACTATCTCTTTGGTGAGTTCCTTGCGAACTACTGCGAGGCACAAGAGCTCAAAAATACATTCCACTACGCGTGGCTCTTGCTGTCTATTGTGTTGGTAGCATGAGGGCTTCCATAGGACAGTCAATTCCCTTCGATCATGCTAGACCTACCAGAAGCAGCGAAGTACGCTTCGCTATGGGTGACCAAGGATGCACAATGCATCAGGGGCAACAAGATCTTTTGGATCTTGATGGAGATGAACATCCACATGGCCATCAATCGCAAACCACGGTTGTCATCGATGGTGTTTGCCAACCTGCAGGCCTATGCAGAGTTTAAGGATGATTTCCACGATGTGTCCATTAAGGTGCGGAAGGACCCTGCAAAGACATGGTATGACTTGCCTTACCTAGAAATGGATGACACCATTAATATAGTACTTGATTGTTGGCCGGTAGAATGGCACACTACAAAAGACTTGGCAGTAGGAGGGAGCAAGTCCACCATGCAGCGCAAGAAGGAGGAAGCCAAGCTCAAGATGACGCAGCTGGCCGAAAAGAGATTGAAGGAAGTCACTGACAAGGCCCAGGTGGAGCACGATGTCGCTCCGCAGACAGAGAAGAAAATAGGTGGAATAGAGTAGGGCTATGACAAAGGCATGAGGTCGCCTTCACTCGAGATAAAGGAAGAGACGAATGAGAAAACAGAGCAGCATAGTGCGGACCCCCAGGCAATGTCCACCCACATCAAACATCTAAGGGAGCAAGATAAAGGAGGGTCCATGAAGAAATAAAAGGCCACCAAGACATCCCTGGACCCAATCACTCATAGAGGGCAATTTGCATGACATCGGTGACATGGTGTGAGATGTCACAGTGGAGGCCCTACAACAGTTTGAGCAGCAACAATAACTAATATTGGGGGCTCTCCAGATAGGTTTGTAGGAGCTGCAGACCTACGCGTCACAGGCTGGCATGGTGTCCACCCACCTTTCCATTGACACTTCAGAAGCTGCCGAGATGCTGCACACAAAGGTCTCCAACGCAATAGTGCTGCCTGATGGAGCAATGACCATGGAGAATGACGCTGACAGGCCCACTGTGAGCGCCCTCAAGGGAGTAGGGTTGAATTTGGCAGCACTCCTTGCGAGGTGCTCCACTTATTGCAGGATGGAGTGATTGCGGAGTTAAGGGCCCATGAGCACTGCCCCCTAGAGGTGATCAACGAGAAACAGATTAAGAATAAGCAAATGGCACTCCAGTAAGACTCTGCCATCACCACCATGATTGAGGTAATCGTGAAAAACAAACGAATAATTTAGGTCGTAGAGGAGGCATGCCGAATGGTCCCAGAGTTGGCCATTCCTGAGGAAGAACTGGTCGAGGTGCACGTCCGCAAGCTGGCTACAGGGGTGTGTGACGCTCGCACACAGATGGATCAAGTTCAGTTGGAGTTGAAGCTTCAGATTACCGAATTACAATTGAAGGCCCAACCTTCAACCCCACCAGAAGTTAAGGAGCAGCATGCAACTGCTGTCACAAAAGTGATAGTGGCAGTCGACAGTGCAGTAGCAGACTGCACACAACTTTTTGAGAAATCGTTCGAGGTCCTGATGCATTTGTAGGAGGACCCTAATTGACACCGAATGGAGACAGAAGCGCGAGAACTGCAGCAATGCTATGATGAGGTCAAAGGCATAGCATGAACCGTCGTGCTCACACAAAGACTGGAAAAGCTGCAGGAGGCCAAGTAGCTGAAAGAATAGGTGGACGTAGCGCAGCACAAGGAAGTAGTGCTGAAGGCGTGACTGAAGCCCTAGCTGGATAAGGCTTATGCGGTTATGGACTTTATTGGAGAAAGCTTGTGACTATGCAAGTAACTCAATAAAAGCTTCAGGCCGACAGTTCAGGAGCAATGATTGAGCAGATGTTTGAAGAAGCAAAGCAAGCGGTCGTACAGTGCACTGCCAAGGTTGTGGCCATACAGGTTGAGCTGGGAGGTCTTTACGCTAAGATCTCCTCACTCGCAGAGTGACTTGAGGGTGAGTCACGATGTTTGTGCTCGGGGCCTATTGGGAATGTGATCCCCCAAGGATAGTTTTGGGGCTAAAAGCCAATGTTTTGGGTCAAGTTTTCTAATAAAGTTGTAAAGGCTCCGCATTTTATGGTCGCGGAGTGCGAAGGTGTCATGAGTCATAAAGGTTTGTCTACCCTTATTTTGTAAAGTGTAAAGTCAGCTGTAAAGATCTACCCATGGTCCGTTGACCATGGGATTGTATAAAAAGAGCTAAGTAAGTAAGCTCTAAGTAGCTTTAGAGGTAAAAAGTCTTAAGTGATAAGGAGGAATTCTTTAGAGAATTCTACGTTTCGGGTCATAGCATAGGTAGAGGCTTTGCAACTGAGTGCGTAGAGGCCTAGGGTGGAAGTCCACAGCTGAGTGTGTGGACCCTTGCAGTTGTGTGCACAGGGCGGATATAGTTGTAATCATTTGAAGATATCAATAAAGAGAAGCATTCTACAAATTCTATGTCTTTGTTTCCTGTTAATGCATCTTGTCATATTGTGTATGGATTCCATTTACAATGCTTATGTGATGCGTGGATGTATGTAATTACATTGGGTAATTGAACGCAAGTAAGAATATTTGTTTAAGCGGTGCTAACTGCGATTGTTTAGTAAGATAAATAAAACACTTAAAGATAACTAGGAACTCATACAATACGTTGTCATAGCAGTGTGAAAGTACCTGAACTACAGGTTAGGGAAAGTACCTGAATTGCAGGTTAGGGCTGCATGAAGGTCAATCGTACTCCTTAGTAGAGGTACTGAAGGGTAGAATAAAGGGCTAGACTGACGAGCCCTAGAAATTAACAACCTGCGCGAAAGCAGGAACAAAAGGAATAAACCGACATGACAACCATCTCAGGGTGCAAAAAATTGGTTCCAAGATCCTCCCATACTGCTTAGGGTGTGATTTCGGTCCGTGCTCCGCGGGTTGATGCCGAAAGGGCCAGTAGTGTAGGGATTAGTTTAGCTAACTAACGTTGAACTTGGGTTAGGCCCCATGTAGCCAACACAGGCATTTTGTGGGTTCACTCATGTACTTTCTGAACACACGGTCGAATATGTGCTATGCAGTTAACCAACTTAGTCAAGTAATGGTTAGGCCTACCAAGTTGTATTGGAAGGCCGCAAAGCATGTGTTGAGATACCTCAGGGGAAATTCTCAATGTGGATTATGGTACAAAAAAACAAAGGGAGTGAAGATTCAAGGCTTCACTGATGCAGATTGGGTAGGGAGTCTATCCGACAAGAAGAGAACATCAGGAGGGATCTTCAATATTAGGTCAACGACAGTTTCTTAGTACAACAGGAAACAGAGATCGGTTGCACTCAGTTTGGCAGAGGAATATTACATGGCTGCGAGTCAGGCAGCGTGTGAGGCCACCTGGATGAGGAAGATCCTGGTTGGTTTTTTTGGTCAGCAGATGGATCCAACTGTAATTTATTGCAATAATCAAAGTTGTATCAAACTCTCTGAAAATCCAGTTTTTCATGATCGGTCCAAGCATACTGATATCTAATATCATCATCTCAGACATTGTATATTGAGGTAGATTATGTTGTTAGAGTACATTCCCACTGAGGAGCAAGATGCTAACATTTTGACAAAGGCGTTTTCAAGATGTAAATTTGAGTTTCACAGAGACAGGAATTGGGTTGCTGATAGTCCCTTTCTTGTTGAGAGGGAGTGTTGAGAAATGGAAACAAGAAGTTCCAGTTTAATTTGTCCTTGATTTAAACTGAGAATTAAAATCAAATTCTATTCTCATAACAACTTGTAAATAGTCAATTAAGTTTAATTAACTTAATTAGATTAGGAATTTTGAGTTGGAAGTCTTTCTGTAGTCATGTATATGTTCTCCCCAACTTTTAGGGGTACAATATGCGTTTAAATTGAGTTGGAAATTAGATCACCCAGTTTACTGAGTTAAATTCAATTAAATTAGTTCTAAATTGTTTTTTGAACTAATAGAGGACTAATAGTTAGTTGGTGCACTAATGCATCCACTAGTGCTACTCGAGTTAACTAAAGATTTCCTCATGAGAAAATCATGCATGTCAGTTTAGAGAAAGACCCAGTTGAGACTAGAATGCAGGGACATTGTACTATCAGTTGTATGATTTACTAAGTTGTATAGATCATGCATGTGAACTAGACCTAGTTTGCGTTACGCAGTTTTGGATGCACTGGATTCCCATTAATATGGGCTATTCAGCCATAGGAATTGTGCAAGGAAATAGGGGCTTGGAGAGTTGTAGAATTTGCTAAGTGTTGGCCAAGACCTGCTTGTGAGCTGAGAGAGTTGAGCATACTTGTGTGAAATTTTTCTAGTGAGAACAAGCTTTGGATCTTCACTCTTATTTCCGATATATGCAATACACATAGCAGGGTTTTGAGCAGTGGATTTCCCCAGATACATCTTGTGTTATGTTCCATTGATTTATCTTCTTCTTGTTCTTATTTCTTTCATCGATCTATTGGCTTCCGCTAGCTGAAATTAGAAGTAGATTATGTTCTAGCTCTTCTCATGAGGGGAAAATAGTCACCATTGATAAGTTAGCCTTTTTCTATTCTAGCTCTTTGAATGGCAATGTGCCACATGTGGGAAATACTGACATCCCTTATGAGAGTGTTGGGGTGGGTATTTTTAGAGACTCTTCTCTTATGGGAACCTTTTCCCTCCCACCTCCAAACATCACTTCTCTCAACATGATCTCCACTTAATACAATCCTTGGGTCATTCCTCATCCCGATCAAGTTGATTCTTTTGGTGATGTCATGCCGCTCAACCTAGCAAAAAAAAACCTATCAAGTTATTGTTTTGGCTTCAGTGGTCACTTATGAAAGTCATTGTAATCTTAGTATGCATCTAGATGCATATTCACAATCCCCTTGGCTTGGTTATTGGGATTCTTCGGATCCCTTAAACGAGACATTTCCCACTGACAAGAATATCATTGAGGTTATGTCTCTTGAAGAAACTCCTTGGAATGATGCCCGTCATAGTTCTTCGTTTCTCTCGAGTCTTTAAGAGGTTTCATCATGTTTAGATACCTTTGTTTCCCATGCATCGACTCATCCATTTCAAATGCCTATTCTGGTATATGAAGTTTTGTCCGAGGGAAACATGGGGAATATTACTACTACCTTGCCTATTGACATTTCAGTTCGTTCCACCTGCGATTGTCAAAATATTTTAACTGGAGGCATCTTTTCCTCACAATGAGATTAATATTTTCTTGCCTTCTTTTATGAGATCTCCTCACTGAGTCTTTACCGTTCACTCATTATTGCAATGGGGCACTCATCCTATGACTCGTAACCCTCACTCCTCAAGGGGGCACGAGGTTTTCATGTATATGTGTCATTCCAATATTTTGCCAATTTGATGCTTACATGTCATGCCAATGGTGAAACTCCAGTTTTAATCTCTGTTGATCGATTACCCAAGTCCACAAATGGGCTCCATCTAAACTTTTTACGCGTTTTTCATGTAAATAGTTTTGTACATTAGTGTGCAGTGTGGTTTTGGTGTGTTAGTTTGCTTTTGCAAATATTTTCCTCTACTTACCTGGTGCTCTACTTGGTTTGCAGATGTTATCCAACCGTTACGTTAGTTTTTCTGATGGTGTTTGTTGTATTACATGCAATCTATCTTTCGCTGCATGGGAAATCTATGAACCTAATGTTGAGTTAGTAAATTTTCAAGGTATTAGTAAATTGAGTCAGAAGCTATTTCTCTTGGCATTAGAGAGTTAATCGTGAAACTTGATTCACAGCTCATTGTACTACAACTTAATGGAAAATATTAAGTTAGAAACCCTTAAATTTTGAGAATGTATTTATGAGTTCATCTCTTGGAATGAGACTTTGATTTTATTACTTATCATCGAATTCAAAGATGCATGAATACATTAACAGATGCATTGGCTAACTATGTGTTAGATAGACATTTACGAAACATGTAAATCATAAAGAATCACATAAAAGACATGGTGAACATAAAAACATGTAATATATATATATATATATATAATATATATATATATATATATATATATAATATATATATATATATATATATATATGTATGGAAGTATAGTATAGTATGTATATATATATATAGAGAAGAGAGAGAGAGAGAGAGAGAGAGAGTTTGCAAAATAGTTTGCTACATCAAAATGAAAAAAATTGTGTTCTGAGACACATGGCTTCATAAGCCCACATCATTGCAGAAAGTAAACTAGAGCTAGCTATTCACCCACATGGTGCTCATGATAACACGAAATAGCCCTATTGACTCGACCCACCAGTTGATGTAGTCTGGAGAAAACCCCAACAGTCTGTCTCTAGTACCACAATGGCAACTCATCTATTGAGGCATACTCTGGAATGCCCCTGGTTAAAGATTCCAGGTTACACTCTACCTTGACAATAGGATCTGCTCCCTCCTCATAAGGAGCCTCCTCAATATGGCATGCCACTGATCTGGCTATCAGAGAAACCCCTCGAGGTCTCTCTGGTCCCACATCTGCAAATCATCATAAGTCAAATCTAAGTACACATACAAAAAAATAAAAAAACTTCAAAAATAGCTTTTACCTAAATTTGTCCATTATGTGCCTGGTGGAAGTGGAAGATATGGATCTCCTTGTAAATTTGTGCCTGCATATGCCCAATCATCAACCATGATTAGTTGCTGACACAGCCATCCGAAGAATGATGGAGGGAATGATATTTGTTGGTTTCCTCCATGTCGAGGCATCGTCTCACCCCATCTGAGTAATCATGGATCTTTGGGCTCTGGTGCATCCACTTCTATCCATTGATAACCAAACAATGGCACATGTTCCAGGAAGAACGTCACCAAAATGGATCCAAAACCAAATTGTTTCATACTCCATAACTTGCATTGGTAAGTTGGGGCTTCATGCAAACCAACAAACCCTCACTCCAATTTAATACCGTGGGATCCAGACACTTAATTGTGTACTGGAAATGAGACTTGGTTACCTCATGTAATGCCTAAGCCCTAGCTATTCGAGCCATAGTGTGCAGGATTGTATGTAGTGGGAGATTTTTTATGGTCTTTACGTCGATTTTCCCACTTTGGGTCTTTTTAGTCCTTGGAAAATGCCTTGCAATCAGCATATATGTTCTCTCTACTCCAATGCACGAACTAGACAACTAAACTCGTTGTCCCTTTCTAGATAAGCCAATAATGAAATAAATGTCTAAGACACTTATTTAGATTTCTTGGTCCCCAATCATGAATAGTTTGCAATCCACATCCCACTAACTAATAAAATGCTACAATAACTTGGGTTGGGATCTAATCCCAGTAATCCTAAAGAAATTGAGCAACCTGCATGCTTGTAGAGCATTAATACAATATTGATCCTAAGTTGATTGATGGTCTTCGGCTTCATGTCCCCTTTCTTTCCATTCAACCACCATTTTGGATTGATTATCCTGTAGAAAATCAATAAAAAAACATTTCATGAGCTTCCATGGAGACAAAATCAAATAAAAACCATTCAACATGGAGGATTTCACAGAAAAAATTTCACCTTGGAGCCAACGCGACTGTGTGTGAATTTTCGCGCACTACCAACACGATGACCTAATTGACCATAGGGTGGGCAGCGCGGGTCTGATGGGTAAAACCTGCACTGATCACCCTCGAAATAAATTTTTTGCAAGTCCTCCTTGCAACCTAATATATGGATGAAAATGTGTGAAATGAGTACCAAAATGAAGGGAAGCGACATATCTCTTACCTACAAAAAGCGGCTCGGTGAATGGTGTTCGAGATTGATCATACTCCTTGTCTGAAAATCGAGGTAAAATGAGGTAAAATGCTCTCATATTTTAAAGATGGTGAAATGGTAAAAATAATTTACTTTTTGGAAATGTTTTAAAAATCGGAACTAGTGACCGAACCGGTCCACCTAATGAACTGGGTTTTCGATCAGAACCGGTCGAATCGGGACTGGTTAGGTCTAAATGCATAGGTTTTAGAAAAATACATTAAATAATTAATTTTTAATGAAACAAAAACTATTTTTAAGATTTAAAACCATGATTCCAAGCCAATAGAGAAAAAATATGCAAAGTTTGCTCATTTATATACCATGTAAAGGTGAATATATCAAAATGGAACTGAGTGCAATACATATCATCGACAAAATAGTAAAATATATAAACAATGAGGCTTTAAATGGCCTATAAAGTCCAAAAACAATGCTGCAAGCTATGAGGCCATTGGCCTACTACAAGTCTATAGTGTACACTTGATCAATCATCAATTTCATCACCACTACTAGACTCAAGATCATCATCAGGAGCTACATAGACATCATCTGGTTCAGAGTTTGAGGATGCCTCAGCCTGATATGCAACCTCAGTAGCAATGCCACCAATAACAATAGAAGTGGACCTAATGGAAGCACGAGTTTTTCGACTAGCACAACTGATCCTGGTTCTGATGCCACCACAAAATCTGTTTCATCCCCTGCTAATGCCATGTCGATATCAAAATCAACATCAAACATAGGATCTTCAATCCCCTCCACCCATTCTGATGTTGGATCAATATCGTCCAACACAATGCGATCTAGATCATGTGTTTTGTTCATTATGTGGTTCCTCCTTATTCGAAGGTTGTATTGCACAAAAACAAAATCATTTAACCATTTTTGTTCCAAACGGTTTCTCTTCTTCATGTGTATGCGCTAAAAAACAGACCAATTGCGCTCACAACCTAAAGCACTGCAAGTTTGGCTGAGGACTCTAATTTCAAAACTTTGCAATTGAGGACACTAGCCACCAAATGACTCCCACCAATGTGATGCAAATAAAAAGACATTAATTAGTAACTTAGTTTATAATTTGAATTGTAAATAACATAAACAATTTTAACTTGAAAAGAAAAACAAATTGGAAATTGGAATTGCTTACCCGATTGATCAACATCTCTCGTCATCTTTGCCAAGTTTTTGCCAAAGGTACTACCTGCCATATTGAAAATAGTAAGCTGTCTATGTATTTCCAATGGGTCTACATGGGTAGGGACCATGCGCTCCAAGAAATCAATCAATCCAGCTCTGACCTCCCCATCCCGCAGATCTCCTAGCCATTCTTTATAATGATAGTTTGGGTTCAAAAAATACACAGCTGCATGTATAGGATGATGGAGTTGATTGTTCCATATGTTATCAATGATCTCCCATATACGACCATATTTAGCTAACATGTCCTTGTAAGTTGCATGTATCTACTCCTTTTCCTGATTCATAGCCTCATAAATAGAGCCCATGGCCAATTTTTCCCCATCCACCATCCTTAGCACCTTAACAAAGGGCTCGATAATTTTCACAAGCTCTATAGACCTTTTCCAAAAATAATTGTCAAACACTTTCTTTTTGGTGTCTTTTCCATCTTGTCTACGAGCCTACCGAGATTCAGTCCATTCATCAAAAGAAAAAAAAATCTGCAAGTTTTTATGTTGACCATTGAGACATTGCAATGTGAGGAAGTGAGTCGCAAATCTTGTAATTGCAGGCCTAACAAGATCTTTGCCCCCAGTATTTTTCCTCATTAGGTTCAATACCCATGAGTGGTTTTAAATGTGTTTTGTAATGCACTTGGCATGCTCTACAGTGTTTTTTACCCACTCCACTTTGCATATGTCCTCAAAGCATGAGGTCTATGCAATTTGCAGCACATGGAGTCCAAAATATGGTCCTATATTTGGACTCAAGCATCTTTCCAACAAGAACATAGTTTGAGGCATTATCGATGATGACCTGCACAAAATTCTGCTCCCCAACTTCCTGAATAATGTCATCCAAAAGCTCAAATAGAAGGGTTGCATCCTTCACCTTATCAGATGCATCAACTGATCTCAAAAACATTGTTCCTTGAGGGCAAGAAATAAGGAAATTAATGATAGTGCGGTTCTTTCCATCGGTCCATCCATTTGACATGATGGAACAATTTGTTTTGAGCCATGAATCTTTATACTCAACCAAATACTCATCAATGGAAGATATATCTTTTTGCAAAAGAGCTCCCCTCAAGTCATGCATACTAGGGCCTTTGAAGCCCTTTCTTGCAGCTATAACAGAATCCCACATAGCTTGGTAATAAGGTGAGCGAACAACATTAAATGGGATATCTGAATCATACCACCATCTAGCAATGTATTGATGAGAAGTTTCTTTGCATTATTTTTTCCAATGTTGATCCAAAGTGGGTTGACAACTTGGCTGGGAGGAAGTGGGATTAGTAGAGGCAATGTTGGCAGAAGATGAGAAATAACTTTGGATGTTTGTTCTCTTTGTTCCTTTTGATAGTTGGCCAAAAGAAGGATGCTTGAATCTCATAATCATCATACCCACTCTCTTTCAAGGCTTCTAATAATTCCCTCTTCCTTGCAATGTCATCTTGGATGGCCTTCTCTCTAGCCTTATCCCCATAAAAAATTTTCAAGTTTGGAAAGGTATTCTACCCTAATAGGACCTAACACTGCATTTGGTGCATCACATGGCTTTACTTGGCCTCTTACCCCAGCCAAGTGTTGTTTCAATCTAAGAATAACCCCACCTCCAATAGATTTATGGCATAATTTACATATCATTTTTCCATCAATTACATCACAATGAGCTCATGCACTGTCCTTTCCTTTTGGAGCCATGTTTGCTTGAAATAATTACAATTTGCAAAGAAATCTTCCATTTAAAAAAAAATTGCAGCTAAGAAACATGGAAAACCAAAGCTAAATTTAGGAAAACAAATGCACATGTAGCCTACAAAATTTGATAGCATAGAACTAGAGATTTGATAGCATATATGATAGAAGTTAGAAGTTTATAACACATAAAAAAAATTAATACATGGACAATAGCCAAATGAGGAATTTTCAAGTGAAAATCCTTACCTGGAAATGCAAACTAGCTTCCTTAGCCTCCTCTTGAAGATGCCAATTCCACTAACAGCTACAAACTATCTCCAAAATAGCTCCAACTCCAACTCCAAGCCTCCAAGATGACTACTCCATGAAAAACTCAACACTCTCTAAGCTCCCAAGCAAACTCACAAATACTCCAAATGAGACGTGTGAGATAAATCAGAGGGAGAAGGGCCTCTTAAAGGCTTGGAAAGGGTGTTTTTGGAGAGAAAGGACCTTTACTTTCCCTCCAAAACACCCAAAGTACCTGGGAGAAATCACTGTGTGGGTCCTCCACAGCTATGGTAGCTAACCGGTCGGTTTAGGATGGAACCGGTCGGTTTGACCGCAAACTGGCCAATTAGGGCAAAAAATCAGTGAAATGGGGAAGTTGACTAGATTTTTAAACCGTTTGACCCAGTGGCCTTGCTAACCAGCCAATTTGATCGGTTACTGGTTCAGACCACCCAGTTTTAAAAACATTGATTTTTGGCCTTTTTATAAGTTTTAAATAATATTTTTCACCAAATTAGGGCATATTTCACTCATTTTTTAATATTTTTCCTCGAAATTGGTAATGTTCATTTCCTTGTGCAGCGACAGGTCATAAATTCTTGGTGACAGTGATTTATTTTGAATGATTCAATGATTTTTATTTTCTCACTTTTTTGGACTCATAAAAATAAATGAAAAAGCGACCCCTTGGAGTCATCTTTAATCTCTTTTATGACTCTCAAAAAATGAAAAGATTTTCGAGTACTTTTCATTTCGAAGTCGTTAAAGTAAATGAAAAGATGTCTACTCAGTATAAGTTTAACCCTTTTTTCAGACTGAGATAGACTATTGTACTTAAAAGGAATGCCTTAGTTGAACGTGGCTAAGAGGTTCTCTTGGATATTGTTTTCTACATTTTCGGATTCAAGAGACGATTTATGAAAAGGGGCCTTTGGAGTTTTCTTTTCTGCTTCCTTTTCAAACTCTTTAAACATGAAAAATATGTCAATTTTCCCCTCCGTCAAACTCATAAATCTTGAACAACGTAGGACTTTTTACCATGATGAGACTGAGTTTCTCCTTTCTAGGGCTCGTAAAAATTACTACGATGGATTCATCCGAAGGATGAACTTATATGGCAAGCATATGTTATCCCCTTCAAGCTTGCGATTTGAAAATATGGGGTACTCACTAGAAATGGTGGGGGAAAAAGTGAAAGCGATCATCTCTTGTATTTTTTAAAGGCAACATGTCACTCTTGAATATGACACTCATTTTTTGCTTGTGTCAGGTTTTGGACATCCACACTTAGTCACTTGCCTTCCTAGGTTTGGGAAATCCATTTTGCCTCTCATCCGATTATAACACTTTGTCATCATGACCTATGATCTTATGTTGAGTCAAATGCTGCCAAACTCTGGAGTCGTGTCATCGATATGTTCAAGATAAGTCCTATCTACAATTCTTTACCGCTTATAGATTGTCTAACTTTCTGCCTCAGTCTTGGATCACACTTATCTACTCTACTAGATCCTTTGTTTCATGTCGATGATGTGGGATTCCTTATGTCCCTCCTTCAACGAATCACTTCATGTTGACTTCAGCTCATTATCCAGGAAGATGATCTAGAACCTCCCTTCCAGTACCTTAGAGCTTGCATGCCTTAATGGAAATTTCTTTGCATTGGACCACAGGTTTACATCATTTACCTTCGATTGGATGATTCCACGGGTGTTTGACTTCAAATTCATTATTTGCATTTGTGGATTGTGTTCATTGTACCCTGAGGGCCATTGTCATTATTGGTGGTTTCTCTCATACTTGTTAACGGTTTACATCATTGACCAGTAATCAGGCGATTTTCTATCATGTTCGACTTTGACACATGTATTCACATGTTATAATTCGTACATTAATCGAGTCGAGACGAAGTGCAAGACCCTGGTTTCTATCTCATTGAATCTAGGTTGCATGGAGTTATGCGTTATTCATGATTGTACACATGTTTCCTCTGGACGGATGACTGTGACCATACAGTGGGTCCATATTCATGATCCTTTCTATTCATATGGTTGTGACCATAACACGGATCCATACACATTATCCCTTATATTTAGATGGTTGTGTCCATACAGTGGATTCATGTATCATCAGATGCCTATTCATGTATCACTAGGCATGTTTATTAGAGATGTCAGATATGTATATGCTTGATTTGCAGGTCTCCTAATCTTGTTGTTCCAGTCCTTGCACTGACCTGTAAATCATTTTATCCATCACTCCCTGTTCTACCTTGATGCTTTAGGGGGCATCTGTTACATAGTATTTTGTCACACCTCCTATTCACTTCCTGTTCCATTTATCGAAGTTCCAAAACATTGACAACTCTACAGCATATCCATCATGACATACAGACCAAAACCTCCCTGAAGAACCAAAGGAAAACTACCCTGGGTCAATTCTGATGAAGGTTAGCTAAAAAACTAATTTTTAGGGCTAACGTGTTTTGCTCCATTGTTGGCTCGTGGTAATGGTAGGTTGCTCTACTATACCCTAGTGTTTCCAGTGCGGGTTTTTATATGAAAACCCTCATTGAACCTCTTTTGATAGGTTTTCCCAAACTAGAGGAGAAGCTTCATGCACTAGAAGCTTTGAGAAGAGTGAGTTGGATCCCTTCCTCTTGATCTTATCATTATGGGATTTCCCCTTGAGATGTGGACCTTCCTCCCTCTTTTGTGGATCCCTAACTCCCTCTCCCTTCCTATAAATCAACTTCCTTCCATCCCTAATGGTTGGTCATTGATTGTTGCATTCCTATACTGAGATTATTCTTACATGTTTCCCATTCTAACTTGGAGAAGGAATACTTGAAGATTCTTTGCTTGGACTTGGACATCCACTAAAAGGAGGTCTCCAAAATCAAGTCATAGGTTGTATGCTTCCCTTTTTAGCTTATTAATATATACATCTGATGTTCACTTTCCATAATTGTGTAAATGTTTATGCTTTTAGCTTAATACTCCTTAATCTATTAAGTAGTTTATGTTTGATGTACGCCATATATGCTCTTGTATCTTGCATAGCTCTTTGATCTTTCTTGCAGGTACTCATACATGAAGAATAAGTAAGGAGCGATCCTAGAAGAAAAGGATTCAAATTCATCTCCAAAGATTGAGCGATTAGCATAAGAGTGAGGTAGGTCACTCTCTCTCTACACTTGTCATACATAAGCTAGGAAAGTGTATGCTAGTTTGTTTAGTTTGTTGTTAGACCCACTCATTGGCCTAGATGGATCACCTCTATCTACGGAGGGGATTTACCTATACAACATATGATTAACTATATAACACATGTTTAGTCATGTGTTCACTAGATACATAAGCAAACCCACAAGTTGTCTATAAATAGTAGCCTCCATTACTTCACCTGAAGTAGCATCCTCCTTCCTTCAGTTACCAGCTAGAGGAGTCTCCATGGGTTTACTGCTCCCCATGTGGAACTTCTTTAGTATCTTGTTGGCATACATTCCCTAAGAGACAAACAATTCATCATCTCCTTGCCATACTTCCATACCCAGAAAGTAATGCATGACCCCAAGTCCTTCATTTCAAACTCTCTTGCAAGATCCTCTTTGCAAGAATTGATCAGCTTCTCGTCACCTGATATAATCAAATCATCGACATATAAAATAATAATCAACAATTTACCTTCATCCACAATATGGTAAAGGTTTTCATCTGCTTCACTATTTGTGAAGCCCAGCCCGGTGAAATAGTTGTCAATCCTGGTGTACCAAGCACAAGGTGCTTGTTTTAGTCCATGCAATGCTTTCTTGAGTCTGCACACATGTGACTCTCTGTTGAAGGTATCAAATCCTTCAGGATGCTCAATATACACCTCTTCCTCAATCATGTCACTAAGGAATGTTGTCTTTACATACATCTGATGTGTCTTTCATCCCAATTATGCTGACAGTGCTGGAATAGATCTGATGGATGAGTACCTTGCTAAAGAAGAAAAAATCACATCGTAATCAATTCCCTCCACATGAGAGAACCTGATGGCCACAAATTTGGCCTTATGTTTCTCTATACTCTCATCTGCTGCTTGCTTTACCTAGTAAATCCATCTGGAGCTCACCACTAACTTGTCTTCTGGTCTTGGGGCCACTTCCAAAACATTGTTTCTGATAATTGAGTCATACTCCTCAACCATGGCATCAACCCACACTTGTTGTTGCATTGCTTCCTCGCATTAGGATGGCTCAATCTCTACACTCTCGCTCATCAGAGCCATGTAGCTAGTGTACCTCTTTGGTGACCTCCTCTACCTTCGTTGTGATGTGGGTGCTCCCATATTCTTTCTAGCATCATGCAATAACCTATCAGCCTCTCCGGTGTGTTTTCTCCCATCTTTGGAAGTCTCTGCATGAGTCGGTGCTTCCACTCCCTGCTGCTCTACACGTGGCTCCTCGACATAATCCTGAGGCTCCTCCTTTGGAGCTAAAAGCTCCTCAAATGCATGTAGATGAAGCTCCCTCTCAAGGGAACATCTCATGGCCTTCTCTTCATCGAAATTCACATCTCTATGAACCACTATCATCCTGTTGGTTGGTAGTTACACCTGATAGTTGTGAGGTGTATCAGTGTACCCCAAAAATATGCCCAACTTAGCTGTTGGCTCTAGATTTCCCGTGCATCTTTGGTAACATTGCAGTAGACTAATGAACCAAATATCCTGAAGTGTGCCACATCTAGTTTCTTCCTTGAAAATTCCTCTTCTGGTGTACTTATCTAGAGGATTCGATGAGGGCTTATGTTTTGCAAATAAACAGATGTGTTGCATGCTTCAACCCACAATTGTAATGGTAGGTCCTGTGTTAGAAAATTATATATTACAGAGCAATGGAACACATAAAATATTGCAGAAATATAAACACAGAAAATGCATAAAACAAGAGAGACATAGATATACATGGTTCACCCAGTTTGGGCTACGTCCACGAAGAAACAGCCAGTCCTTCTTTTTATATTATCCAGCAAACTGAAGAGATACAACCTACAGCAGATCCACTGTAACTCCCTTTTTGCTTTCAATCTCCTCTCTCTTCCTCACTCAAAATAAAGATCTACATAGACGCAATACAATTCCCTCATATATAGTGAGGGGTTGCCTTCTAGGGCAAAAAACCCAAAATTAAACATAACTTCTACCGTTAGATCATACGCCAAAAGAACGACCCCGATTGACTAGAAATTACTATACTTTTACAAGGCAATTTTACATTTGTTTTTAGCACCCCACGCACCCCCCCCCCCCCCCCGCGTGGAGGGGTGTACAATATTCCTGGGGTATACATCCGGCTAAAACATTTGAATACAGAAGATAATCAGGCTCCACACCCAACACCCTGATCATGCAATATCACTCGTGTCCCTCCCACAATAGTTTTGTTTTTCATTTAAGCCACCGCCTTCTACTGTGGGTTATGAGGTTTTATCAACTCCCATCGAATTCCTTTTTTTGCACAGAATTTTGTGAATTCATTCGACACATACTCTCCACCGTTATTGATTATGAGTGCTTTAACTTTCCTTCCAGTATCTTTCTTGACAAGTGCTTTAAATTCACAAAACTTAGTGAACGTTTGATATTTCTTATACTAAAAGAAAATCCAACACTTATGAGAAAAATCATTAATAAATATTAAATAATACCTATGCTTGGTCGTGGATGCTGTTGAGAACGATCCACACACATCTGAGTGAACTTGGTCAAGTACTTTGGAATTGAGTTTCCCTTCTCCATCTTGATCTTTATGATCGTGTCCTTCAGTGGCAGCTTCCTGTGGTCACTGTTGTTTTGAAACAAGTATGTCAATGCCTTCCACATTTCAAATGGAGTTTCATTGTCATGGAGATTCGAGACAATATGATCTCGAACTTGCTCTAGGATAATCCTTCTCCCTTTTCCACACACTTTCTCCATTAAGCCAGATCTCTAGCATCAGATTTTGGAGGCTTCGGGATATCATGATCTATGAATTCCTTCAACCTATTTTCTTCCAAAACTGCCTCCATCATGTCCTTCCAAGCTATGTAATTTGAGCTGCCATCCAGGGAATATTTAAGTCTTAAAACATAGAATGACATCCTGCTGATTCTGAAGTATGAAACTGCAAATTCAATTTTACCTGCAAAACAAACTCATATTCTCCTCTTCTAAGTTGAATTCAGGTTCGACATCATGTAGATTTTTACTATAGATTCAAACTTCTTATGTAATATGCTAAAAAAAATACATGAATCTACTCTACTCATCAGCTGAAAAAATAAATTGATTGATGAAAATACTAAGCAGAAAAAAGAAGAATTTCAATCGCACATAACACAATATTTTTCTGAGGAAAGCAACTGCTCAAAACCCCGATTATCTATATTGCATTAACTAGAAGATCTGAGAAGAAAATACAATGCTTGTTCAACCCGAACAATCTTTGCACAAGTACAATCTATCTCATTGCTTCACAAACCAACTCAAGCCAACACTTCGCCAATTCTGCTACCTACCAAACCCCTATTTCCTTGCGTAATTCCTAAGGGAATTAGCCCATATTTAATTGGGAAAATCCCTCACCACAACTGCGTAATCTATCATAGGTCTTCTATTGATTTCATGTACCATCTGTACAACTCGGAAAATTATACAACTCATAGTACACTGTCCCTGAACTCTAATCTCAACTAGGTCTTACTCTGAACTGACATGCATGAGTTATTTTTGATTGAATTATGAGTTATCTTATTGATCATTGCAATTGAATTAAATCCAATTTAATTCAATTGACCACTCACTAGTTTCTCCAATAGTTAGAACTAGTTTAATCTAATTTAACTCGATTAAACTAAATTAAATAATTAAAACTTAATAAGAACATGGGTCCCTAAGATTTAGGGATCACTCTACATGACTTTATATAGACTCTCAACGCAAATTTACTAAGCCAACTAAGTCAACTTAACTTAGTTAACTATTACAAGTTGTTATGAGAATAGAATTACAATTTAATTCCCAATTTAATTCAACGACAAATTAAATTAGGATTTCTTAGTTGTTATTTTTTACATTTTCTTCTTGGGATGTTTGCTTTTGAAGTGTTTTTCAAGTTTGCTTTTTTTGTTTTTTTTAGAATATTTTTTGTAATGAAATTTTCACTTTTTTTCACAAAGTTAAAAATTAATAATAAAATAAATATTTTAAAGTTACGATCTTTTTTTTTTTATATATATTTATGTATCGTTAATAATAACTTCAATATCTAAATATTTGTCACTCAAATAATAACAATTTTAAATTGTTGATTAGAAAACACACATTTTGGATATAGATATGATAATAAAAAAACATTTCGCTAAAAATGACATGTCAAATAAATAATTTTTATGGAAAAAAATGAATAGAAAATGTTGAAAAAATAAGAAAATTTATGTTCAAAAATAATAATATATGAAGTTTTTTTTTCCCAAAATAATGATGTAGGTAAAAATATTTCAAGTAAAAATAGCAAAAAAAATTGCTAAAAATGTAAAAATAACTTAAAAACAAAAAAAAAAAAAAAAAAAAAGCAACAAAATAAAATATGATTTATTTTTAAATAAAATATTCAAAAAAATAATTAAAAACAAAAATTAAAGGAAAATTTAAAAAGATTTAAAAAAACAAAACACAAAAAAATATATAAAAAAAAACAAATTAGTAAAATAAAAAAACTAAAGGAAAAACACAATTAGAAAAAAAAAACAAGAAAACAAAATTTGAAAAAAATGATTAAAGAACAAATATTACAATTATTTAAAATTAAATTAAATTAATACACAAAATATTAAAAATATAAATTTAATAAAATATTAAATTATTGAAAAAAAACATCATTTTTAATATTTAAATATATATTCCAAAAAAAATAAAAATTAATAAAAAACATTTAAAATAAATTAATAAAACAAAAAATAAAAACAAAAACAACAAATGTCGATGGAGCAGCCTTAGCCGCTGTGCCAAAAGGCCACTGACATGGTAGCAGGAGTGGCATCATGTTGGCAACCCTTTGGCATTGCCGCTGAGGCGGCATGTTGATTCTCGAAATTGACCCCCACCCAAGGGCGGGAATCAACCCGCCACTTTTGTCGCGGTGTCAAAGTCCTCTCGATGGGCGGTACGATCAACAACACATCGCTCTTCCTACCTACTAGTTGTCCTTTGGTGTCGCGGTCGAGGCTGGTTCACTAGCCAATTTTGAATTTTTATTTTCTTTCTAATTTTTGTTTTTTTTTTTAATGTTCTTTTATTTCTTATTTTTAAATTTTTTTTTTATTCCCTCTATTTTATTTTATTTACTTTTTAATCAGGTTATATATATGTTTTTTTATAGTTTTTAATTGATTATCGTTTATTTAAAACTTTTAAAATATATATTTTTAATTTGTGGAATATATATATAAATATGACATTTCTTTTATTTTTATTTCTATGTTTCATAACACTTTTTTTTTTTAATTATGTTTGATTTTCTATTTTGGTTTTTTTTAATATTTTTAATATATTTTTTTTTTTCGAGAGATAAGGCTTCTATGAGTAGAGCAATTTTTGGTCTAACATTTTCGAGATTCATCATAGTAAAAAAAACTTAGTTGACGTTTCGTGCGAGTAAATGTGATTTTGTTTTGGTTTATTATTTAATTTTTATTTATATATGTATTTATTTATTTATTTTACATTTTTTAGTTGCAAAGTTTGTGTTGATGTTCAACTAGCAACCTGACAACATTATATGTCAATTCGATAGTTGACTTTTAAGTTTTCATGTCGATGATCAAATCCACGTCCATTGTGTCAATTTAATGGTTTATTTATTGCGATGAGTAAAGCATTGCGCCCATTGTGTCAATTTGATAGTTGATTTTTAAGTTTTTGTTGCAATGTGTTAAAATGCATCATGTAGATATTTTGAAAGAGTTATATTTGTAGCATTTTGTATAATGACTTTCTCATTTAGCTATTCATTTTTAATGTTTTTTTTTTTTTTTTTTTTTTTTTTTAAATATTTGGTCTTAAAATATGTTGAAATTTAAGGTATTTTATAGTCGTGATATTTGGATTTAATTCTATGGCTGAACAATGTCGAAATTTTAAGGTTTTTGAAATTTGTGATATATTATCTTTAACACGTGGTTGAACAATGTTGAAATTTTAAGGTTTTTTAGAGTCATGATATTTATCTTTAACACTATGGTTGAAAAATGTCCAAATTTTAAGGTTTTTCAAAGTCATGATATTTATTTTTAATGTCATGGTTGAAAAATATCAAAGTTTTAATGTTTTTTAGAGTCATCATTAGAGAAATTTTGAGGTAAAAAATGGGTCTCAAAACAAAAATGTACAACAAAAATCAATTTTATAAGAGCCAATAGGATTCAATATGATGATGTCAACCATGGGGAATGATTCACCATTTTTGGAGTAAAAAGGTAAAAAGATATATAAAAAAAAGAGTATTTTTTCAACTCATATTTTAAACTTATATCCTCATGATTTTACTCACATTTTTAGTGGGGGCACTCGTTAGATGCAGAATTTAATTTTGCGTCCAAGGAGTACCCACGTTCATACTTTTGATGGACCCTCCTAAATGAAAAATGTGAAATACATGAAAAAATGTGATTGCAGTGACGAATTTTCATGTATTTCACATTTTTTGTGTAGTAGAGTCAATCACGTTTTTAATGTATTTCACATTTTTCATGTAGAAGGGTCCATCGAAAGTATGCAAAATTGGTACTCCTTGGATGCAAAATTAAATTTTGCATTTAACGAGTGTTCTCCCTCAAAATTTGAGTTAAATCATAAGGGGATAAGTTGAAAATATGAGTTGAAAAAGTAATTGTTTCTTTCTTTGCTAAAAAATTTGACGAGGTAATCTATTTTTATTTATTATTTCCACTATTAGTTTATAATATTCCTTGGGAGGCCCATTTTTAGACCTCATAATTTCTCTAATAGATATTTATCTTTAATGCCATGGTTGAAAATTATTGAAATTTTTAGGTTTTTTGAAGTCGTGATATTTTATCTTTAACATTATTGCCAAAAACTACTGGAATTTCAATGTTTTTCTTCGTCATAATATTTTATCTTTAAGGTTATAGTTGAAAACAATTAGATTTTAGGGTTTTTTAGAGTCATTATATTTTATTTTTAATGCGATGGTTGAAAATTATTAGAATTTTTAGGCTTTTCAAAGGCATGATATTTTATATTTAATGCCATGCCTGAAAACTGTTGGAATTTTAAGGATTTTTGGAGTCATGATATTTTATTTTTAACACCATTTTTGACAAATGTTGAAAATCTATCTCGAAAAAAATGTTTTTCTAGCATCAACAATTTTTTTCTAGGGTGTTTTTTCATGTTTTTCGCGCAAAAAAATTTGTTTTTACTGCCATTTTTAAAAAATGTTGAAAATTTACCCAAAAAAACGTCATTCTAGCATACATTTTGTTGTTTTTAGGATGTTTTTCATGTTTTTTGGAGGTTTTTGGCTAGAGTTCTCATTTTGAGGTCATAGTTCTCATTAAATCGATAACTTTGTTAAAGGTGTAGGAGTGATGATGCATTAAAAATCATCAACTGTTGCATCTTGAATGTTGAGTTCTAAACAGAACCTTAAGATCCATAGGAATTGATTATGGAGTAGGGTTAGTCATAAAGGAGGCCTTAGTGGCTACAACTTAGTGAATTGGAACATTTTATCTTGGTTCTTCGCTTCATTGGCTACTTTTTACTTTCACGTGAGTTCAATGCATGTGCCTTCACTTGTGGTTTTGGTGACAAGAGAGGGTTGGTTGGAAGGTGTCCTTTCAATACCAAACTGGGTCATGAGCGGCCAATACTGATTTGGATTGGATCAAAATATTATCTCTCAACCATCTCAACACTTTTAGAGTGGAAAAAGTGGAGGAATCAACTCAGAGGACTATTTTTACCTCTGGGTCACCATGTAGTGAAATGGGGTTTGAAACCATCCAGAAGTAGTTTGAGCATAAAATAATATTTTTTGGTGGTAAAAATTTATTGCTTAATCGTTGCACCCTTAACACTATTCTACACACAAATATCTTCCCAATGGAAAAGAATCAGCTCAATCAGAGTTTGTATGCAAAAGTTATACCACCTGAAAGTTGACCTTCCTATTTTGACCACCATGAATCGAGAGGATGCCATGTTAGTCCCCATTGTTCATAGAAAAGGGGCTAGCCACATGATCATGATGAAGAAGAATATAGAAATTTCAATATTGTAACTCTAGTTAAGAGTTGATGGAGTCAAACTTAACCACTAATACACTATCAAGTTATGTTATAACCAAACCACTATGAGGAAAATGGGTTCCACTATATTCGAGTGAATTTTGTTCCATAGAGGAGCAGAGTAGTTGTAAGTGGCTACAAAGAGAGATAAAATAATGAGGATTTGTGTACTATAGCATCCCATGGGCCATAGGTCTTACTTCTTTATATTTGCATCTAATTCCATTCAAAGAAAGAGAGAGTAGAGTAACCTCATCTTCCAGCTGGGTTTTACCCTAAAAGTTTTTCCCAATGTATATCTTGTGTTCTTATGGTTGTGTGTGATTGTATATTTTCTTGGTCTTTGTCTTCATCATTTTACATATTGCATACATAAAAAAATAACTTAAAAAATCCATAAGTCTAAGGAAGAATAATCCTCATAATATATATTTTATATTTTTTAGTATAATTTTATCATATCTACTATGAAAAATTGTCCTGTGGAATATCCACGGTAGTTTACAAATCATATTGGTATCAAAGTAGGATTCTTTGGGTATATTGTGGAGAGTTTCATGGGACCCAGATCGACTAAGCCAAAATTCATAAAACCAAAGCCATGACCAACGAATTTGTTAAGAACACTCAAGATCTCATAGAGAAGAGGTTTGTGCAGCTAGAAGTACAATTCATAAATATAAATCATAATGTGAGCCTCCTCATGGTAGCCCTAACCAATAAGCTTAGATTATTTGGAGAAGATGGAGGTTCTAATGTAGAAGTCGTATCTGTTGAAAATGCAACAAGATGATGGAGCTGAGTGAAAAGAAGTCGCCTTCACTAAGTGGGCCCGCAGGCTATTTTTGGCGCAAAGTCTATTTTTAGACATATGGATCATGGTTTATGAGTTGCAGGATGCTATTTATGGATGATTGATCATGTTGGTAAAAATAGATGGACCTCTATTTTTAGACATATGGGCGGAGTCTATGTTTAGACTGCTAGTCAAAAAATAGAACAATCGAATATTATTAGCTCTTAATAATATTTGGACTATAAACATTATCTTATCCTCTTGCAGCACTTTAGTTCGAGCTACGCATGTGGCACATGCAACTGCTAGAAGGAAATATGCTTTTCCTATTGGTTAGTTGAGCTATTGCATGATGGACTTCAGTTAGAACTCAAGTGATTGAGTTTGGTGGAGTTGATTGAGGAGGTTATGGAGTTGTGTTCAGTTTGACTTAGTTGAACTAGTTGTATTTAGTCTAACTGACAAATACACTTGTGATGAGTGGTGTGAATTAATTATTAATTAATTCACTAATTATTAACTCATAAATCAACTAAAGAATACATCAGTTAACTCAGTGCATGGACAGTTCAGTGGAGACAAGTGTTAGAGGTGGGTGAATGGGTGGGACTACTATCAGTTGTGACTATAATTGTGAATGAGATTTTCACAATCATTGATTGAGATTGCTAATGAGGATTACGTAGTACAAGCGAAGGGAATATGAACTTGGATCTGATTTATTCTCAACTTGGATTGTGCAATAGAGGTAGGCAAATAGTGGAGGAGATTTGAACCCGTGGCTTGTTCAGATCTGAGCTAGTTTGTGTGTAGCATGTGGAGATAGTACTAAGTACTTGTGAGGAGTATTGTACTATGTATTGTTACATGTTCTCTATCATTATAATATACAGATAGTCGGGGGTTTTTATCTATATGTTTTCCCCATTACATACTATGTTGATATGTGTGATTGATGTTTCAATGTGCACATGCGATTGTTTTTTTAATTCCGCAAATTGATTATCAATGGTAGAGGATGTTATGTATTATGCATTCTACAAATAGAGTATAATCAGGATAATCGGAGTCTATTTTTAGACTGCCAGTCAAAAAATAGAACAGTCGAATATTATTAGCTCTTAATAATATTTGGACTATAAACATTATCTTATCCTCTTGCAGCACTTTAGTTCGAGCTACGCATGTGGCACATGCAACTTCCAAAAGGAAATACGCTTTTCCTATTGGTTAGTTGAGCTATTGCATGATGGACTTCAGTTAGAACTCAAGTGATTGAGTTTGGTGGAGTTGATTGAGGAGGTTATGGAGTTGTGTTCAGTTTGACTTAGTTGAACTAGTTGTATTTAGTCTAACTGACAAATACACTAGTGATGAGTGGTGTGAATTAATTATTAATTAATTCACTAATTATTAACTCATAAATCAACTAAAGAATACATCAATTAACTCAGTGCATGGACAGTTCAGTGGAGACAAGTGTTAGAGGTGGGTGAATGGGTGAGACTACTATTAGTTGTGACTATAACTATGAATGAGATTTTCACAATCATTTATTGAGATTGCTAATGAGGATTGCGTAGTACAAGCGAAGGGAATACGAACTTGGATCTGATTTATTCTCAACTTGGATTGCGCAGTAGAGGTAGGCAAATAGTGGAGGAGATTTGAACCCGTGGCTTGTTCAGATCTGAGCTAGTTTGTGTGTAGCATGTGGAGATAGTACTGAGTACTTGTGAGGAGTATTGTACTATGTATTGTTACATGTTCTCTATCATTATAATATACAGATAGTTTGGGGTTTTCAGCTATATGCTTTCCCCATTACATAATGTGTTGATATGTGTGATTGATGTTTCAATGTGCGCATGCGATTGCTTTTTAATTCTGCAAATTGATGATCAATGGTAGAGGAGGTTATGTATTATGCATGCATTCCTCAAATAGTGTATAATCAGGATAATCTCTGTGAATAAGTGTTATATTATTCAAAATTTCTACATGGTATCAGAGTGAAGTTGATCGTCAGATCTATTATTCAAAAAGTGATTACATTTTATTTCCTCAGGCAGAGTCTGTAATCGGGCCAGGTAGCCTCTAGATTCATCCTTCTTTTGGAAGGTGAGATATCCAGTAAATGCCCATATGGTCAATCTTTGTACGAGAAATACTTTGTTAAACGAATTTTAGATCAGAAGCGGTTGAGTTCTGAGCTGGTGGAATTCGAATTTGCAGCAGTGTTTTCTTGGTGTCAAAGTTGAAATGTCTTTCAACGGATTGCGATTGGAGTATGCCCTTGAAGGCAGATCGAATTATATTGCATGGAAAGACAAGATGGAGGTGGTGTTAGAAGACAATGGGTTGAAGGAGTTCATAGATGCTGAAGTCCCAAAGCCTACTGATGTTGCTCAAGTTTAGGCTTGGCAAAAGAAGACAACAAAGTGACGAAAGATTCTATTGGAGGGTGTGAAGGATCACATTGTATCCAACCTGCATGAAAAGGCTTCTCCATACTTGATGTGGAAAGTGTTGACATATTTATTTCAAAGTAAGAGCGACTAGAGGAAGTTGGTGCTCAAGGATAAACTCATAAACATTAAGTGTAAGAAAGGAGACAGTATGCCCAAGTATCTCATGAAGTTCACCCAATGCCAGGATGAGTTGGGAAGTGTGGGGGTGACTGTCGATGATGAGGACTTGGTGAGCTTGGCTCTCCTTGGTTTTCCGAAGAGTTGGCATTCCTATCAGGACTCTGTCAATGGTCGGGAGAAATTTCCAGGATGGGAGAGACTTTGGTCGGATCTTGTGCAAGAGGAGATCAGGCGGAATACCAAGGACGGATCTTCATCAAAGGCATCAGATGAAGAAAATTGCGCATTGGCTGCCAAAGCAAAGAAGGGGAAGAACAAGAAAGCTTCTCATTCCAGTGCGAAAGGCAAGAAGCAAGACATGTCCAAGGTGAAGTGCCTTCACTGTCACCAGCATGGACATTATGCCACAAATTGTCCGCAGAAGAAGAAAAATAAGCAAGCTGCTAGATCTGCAGTGGGAGAGGCCTTAGCGTCGCAGTTTGAGCTATATTTTTCACTGATCGCATGCTTGGTATCAAGTGTGATGGGATCGGTATGGTTCTTGGATAGTGGTGCGTCTTTTCACATGACAGGAGATCGAGATTTTTTTTCTGATATAGATGAGAAAGATCTTGGAGTGCACATCGAGATGGGCGATGATGGTAGATACAGTGCGACCAATATCGTTACCATTTCCTTTGAGAGGGAGTCTGGTAAACCCTTCGTATTAAAGGAAGTGATGCATGTTCCAGGATTGAAGAAGAATCTTATCTCTATGGCGATGTTAGAAGACAAGGTATATGATGTTGTCTTCAGCGAGGGAAAGGCTTTCCTGCATAGTAAGACAACTGGAGAAACCCGGAAGATAGGGGTTCGAGTCAAGAACCTTTATCAATTGCATGTAGATGGTTGCACAGCAATGGCATGCAAGGCAGAAGGAGTGGTGAGCTGAGATGATGGCGAGCTATGGCACCAGAGATTGGGCCACCTTCACCATGGAGCTTTGAAGATGTTGTAGCAGATCTCTACTAGGCTTCCTAAAGGCACTCTTGCGCAGTCAGATCAGTGAAAGGGGTGTACTTTGGGAAAATTTGTGAAATCCACCTTTCACGAGAAGGATAGTCATGCCACGATGATTTTTGAGAGAATTCACACAGACGTGTGTGGACCTTTCTCAGTAGCTTCGATAGCAAAGCACAAGTACTATGTGATCTTTGTTGATGATTTCTCTCGAAAGTGTTGGATCTTCTTCATGCAGAAGAAGAGCAAGACATACTCAAATTTCTGTGAGTTCAAAGCACTGGTCGAGAAGGAATCAGGGAAGAAGGTGAAGGCTCTTAGGAGTGATAATGGTGGTGAATTCATCTCTGGCGAGTTCAAGGACTTCTGCAGCACAGAAGGGATTCGAAGAGATCTCATAGCTCCCCATAACCCACAACAGAACGGGGTTGCTGAGCGAAAGAACAGAACGATCAAGGGTGCTGCACGGGCGATGTTGCATGATCAGGGCCTACCCCTTCACTTATGGGTGGAGGCATGCAATACTACATTATATGTGTAGAACCGTTGTCCTCACAAGATACTTGGTATGAGTATGCCCGAAGAGGCTTATTCTGGTAAGGGGCCTGATATTTCCCATTTGAGGATTTTTGGTTCTCCTGTTTACCTTCATGTGACGAAGGATGCCAAGAAGAAGCTGGAGCCGATCGCAAAGGTTGGGATATTTGTGGGGTACACTGATACGCCCCACAACTATCATGTGTATTTGCCAGACAGTCGCAAGACTGCAGTGCGACGGGATATCAAATTTCAGGAGGAGAAAGCCATGAAGTGTTCGCTTGAGAGGGAGCCACACTTACATGCAGATGAGGAGCTATTAGTTCCTAAGGATGAGCTTTAGGATGTGGATCAGTCACAAGATGAAGTTAATGGAGTGGAAGAGACCACTCATTCAGCGCCAACCATCAGAGGGCGAAAGTGCACTACAGAAGCTGAGCGACTGGCTCAAGATGCAGAGAAGGTTGTAGGACCACCTATAGCATAGCACAGACAGAGACAGTCACCTGATCGGTACATTGGATACATGGCTCTTGTGAGCAAATGTGTCGTGACTGAGCCATTCTCTTTCGAGGAAGCTGTGGAGGATCCCACATGGGTAGATGCCATGGTGGAAGAGTATGATTCGATTGTCAGAAATAGTGCATGGGAGATTGTCCCAAGACTAGAGTGGAAATCAGTGGTGGGTTCGAGATGGATCTACAAAATTTGGCAGCGCAGTGATGGACTATTTGTTTCTCAGGGTAAGTATGCCTAGGAGATATTGGAGAAGTTCAACATGCATGGCTGCAAGCCTGTTGATACTCCTCTTCCTGGAGGTTGGAGGAAGGAGGATGCTACTTCAATGGAGGTAGTGGATGCCACTGTTTATCGACAGTTGGTGGGGTCGCTTATGTATCTGGTCAATACACGACCCGATATATGTTATGCTGTTAACCAACTTTCACAAGCTATGGTTAAGCCAACCAAGCTCTTCTGGAAGGCAGGCAAGCATGTATTGTGTTATCTCAGAGGCACATCGGGATATGGGTTTTGGTACAGACAAGAGGATGAGGTGAAGCTATGTGGCTTCACAGATGCAGATTGGGCAGGGAGCCTAACGAACAAAAAGAGCACATCTGGAGGGATCTTCAGTATCGGGTCGACAACAGTTTCTTCGTACAGCAGGAAGCAGAGATCCATGGCACTCAGTTCAGCAGAGGCCGAGTATATGGCAGCAAGTTTGGCTGCATGCGAGACTATATGGATGCGGAAGATCCTGGTCGGGTTGTTTGGGTCACACTTGGAGCCTACTGTGATTTATTGTGATAACCAGAGTTGCATTAAACTCTTGGCTAATCTAGTATTTCATGATAGATCCAAGCAAATCGACATCAGGTACCATCATATCAGAGATTGTGTAGAGCGGAGAATCATGTTACTTTCATACATTCCCATGGAGGATCAGGATGCTGATATCCTCACGAAGGTGCTCACGAGCAGCAAACTCGAATACCACAGAGGTAGGATAGGGGTTGCAGATACTCCATATCTTGTTGAGAGGGAGTGTTGAAAATGCAACAAGATGATGGAGCTTAGTGAAAAGAAGTCGCCTTCACTAAGTGGGCCCGTAGGCTATTTTTGGCGCAAAGTCTATTATTAGACTATGTCTATTTTTAGACATATGGATCATGGTCTATGAGTTGTAGGATGCTATTTATGGATGATTGGTCATGTTGGTAAAAATAGATGGACCTCTATTTTTAGACATATGGGTGGAGTCTATTTTTAGACTGTCAGTCTAAAAATAGAACAATCAAATATTATTGTCTCTTAATAATATTTGGACTATAAACATTATCTTATCCTCTTGCAACACTTCAGTTCGAGCTACGGATGTGGCACATGCAACTGCCAGAAGGAAATACGCTTTTCCTATGGGTTAGTTGAGATATTGCATGATGGACTTCAGTTAGAACTCAAGTGATTGAGTTTGGTGGAGTTGATTGAGGAGTTGATGGAGTTGTGTTCAGTTTGACTTAGTTGAACTAGTCGTATTTAGTCTAATTGACAAATACACTAGTGATGAGTGATGTGAATTAATTATTAATTAATTCACTAATTATTAACTCATAAATCAACTAAAGAATACATCAGTTAACTCAGTGCATGAACAGTTCAGTGGAGACAAGTGTTAGAGGTGGGTGAAAGGGTGAGACTACTATCAGTTGTGACTATAGCTGTGCATGAGATTTGCACAATCATTGATTGAGATTGCCAATGAGGATTCGCAGTACAAGCCAAGGGATTTCGAACTTGGATCTGATCTATTCTCAACTTGGATTTCACAGTAGAGGCAGGCAAACAGTGGAGGAGATTTGAACTCGTGGCTTGTTCAGATCTGAGTTAGTTTGTGTGTAGCAAGTGGATATAGTACTAAGTACTTGTGAGGAGTATTGTACTATGTATTGTTACATGTTCTCTATCATTATAATATACAAATAGTTTGGGGTTTTCAGTTGTATGCTTTCCCCATTACATACTGTGTTGATATGTGCGATTGATGTTTCAATGTGCGCATGCGGTTGCTTTTTAATTCCACAAATTGATGATCAATGGTAGAGGAGGTTATGTATTATGCATGCATTCCGAAAATAGTGTATAATCAGGATAATCTCTATGAATAAGTGTTATATTATTCAAAATTTCTACAGTATCTGAGGGGAAATCTACAAATTGGGGAGAACTAGAAAGGGAATCTAAGGAAGGACCTAAATGGCAACAAACCAATTCGACTATCGTGAACCATTCATAATCACAATTCAAAATGGAAGCAAAGGTCAACATCAATCCATACCAAGGTGAGATTGAAACTTTGAAGTTAAATATCTGGTTATAGTAATTATAATTTTATTTTAGTGTTCATCAAATAGAGGAAGAACATAAGATTACATTTGCTTGGTTGAAATTATATGGTCATGTCTTGACCTAGTGGGAGAGCCACACAAAGATCTTGGGATAGGAAGGATATCCTCCAATGTCTAAGTGGGAGGATTTCAAAACCATCATAAAGTCATGTTTTTACCCTATCGGGTATGTAGAGGACCAGTGCATCTGATGGCATTACTTCATGAATAAGCAGGGGTAGATTGTAGAGGAGGATGCCATAGAATTTTGAAAGATGGCCATAATGTTAGGATCTCCCCCAAGAACCTAGACATACTCCTCAAGTATATAGCGGGTCTACATAAGCATCTATAGAAGCAAATGATGCTGTTTAGTACCAAATCGGTAGACAAGGCTTGCGTACAAGCAAAGTAACAAGAGAAAATAGGCCAGAAGAAAGGGAAATCAAGTGGGTTAAAACAAAAAGAGCACCAAGAAGATTCCAAGGAGGGAAGGAAGAAGTGGAAAGTGGGGAAGGAAAAAAATACAACATCCACAACACTTTGGTGTGAATATCATAATAGCCACTATAACATTGATAGGCATACTGAGGAAAAGTGTTGGAAGTTACATCTAGATCTTAACTTGAAGAACATAAAGAAATATACTAAGAAGAAAAATAGCATGGCCATAGATTCAAGTAATTAGGTGAAAAGTATCTTGGATGTGGATGAGAAGATTGTTAATACATAAGTGTAGAAGGGGGTGAATATGAGTAGCCTTCAACAATAGAAAGAGAATTAAAATACTAGATTCTTCGATACAACGGCATAGGTCAGGAAAACAAAGATTGATGCTACATTTGAGTCAAGATCATAGGAAAATCTCATTACAACATAGTTGGTCAAAAAATTGGGATTGGAACTTCATGAATATCCCATCCCATATCTATGGGATGGATAAATAAGGATGAAGAAATAAAGGTAACCAAACAGTGCAAAATCAAATCTGTTATTAGTGCTAATGTTATTGATGAAATAGAACTAGATGTGGTTCCCCTTGATGTATGTAGAGTGGTGCTTGGAAGTCCCTATATGTACATGTGGGATGTAATCTTCATGTGGATATCCAACCCATACTACCTCATAAAATATTGGAAATATTTCATCATCAATGCACACAAGGGAAAGTTCCAACCAAGTCAATAAACTGATCATTTCTAGAATGAAGTATGTTTTACTATATTTAAGATAAAAAAAGTCCATGGAAGAGTCAATGAGAGAAAAGTCATCCCTTGAGGAGTGTGCTAAGGAATAGAAACAAAAATTGGAAGAGTTTCTACAAGAATACAATGGTGTGTTCTAAGAGGCTAAAGGGCTACCACCTAAGAGGGAAGTGGAGCATGAGATCTAGCTATTGTTGGACTCCCCATTGCCAAACATTGGCCTATATAGGTAGTCTCTTATAAAAGCAAGTGAGATGAAGAAGTAGTTGTAGTAGCTATTGTTGACAATAATACTGAGAGGGGGGGTGAATCAGTATTATCTAATTCTTTTACCAAATCTTTCTTATTTATACTTTGAATTATTTTTGCATACCAATACCATAAATAATGAGCATGAACAAGAAAATGCAGACATTCACATCAAAGAACACCAGATATAAGGTGGAAACCCAATGTGGGTGAAAACCACCTGCTGCAATATGTCGCTATCTTCTTTCAAATTAGAAACTCCTTTTACAATGGTCTTTTACTGGTGCAGTCCTTTACCAGTACGCAGGCTGCAACCTGCAGAGAGCTACAACTCTCTCTCGTTTTCCAGTCTCTCCTGGAAGGGAGCTACAACCCCCCACTTCTTTTCAAGGACCGCTTTTCATAAATTTTCAAACTGGATCCATATACATCAAATGATCATCAAGTACAGATAAATTACAGTCAACAGAACTGAACCCAGAACACTTTATCAACAGAAAAATTCAGTCAACAGAAGATCTTAAAACAGATACGCAGTTCTCCTTCTTCAGGCCTGCGTCACTACGCACTTCACACTCTACTTCTCCGCGTACACCCGCAGAGCTCCTTCCGCTGTACTGCGTGAACATGCACTGCTTCTTTTACTGAACTGCGTATAGTACGCACCCAAAATTAATATCGCGCCGCGTACTGGCCAGTAGGCACGCACCCAGGAGAACAGTCGTGCCACGTACTGACACAGTAGGCACGCACCTAAACCACTGTCGCTCTGTGTACCTACGCACTTCTCCCTCGTTTCCTCTGCGTACCCACGCACTGGCCCTTCGTCGCTTCTGTGTACACACGCACTGCCTTCTTGTCACCTCTGCGTACCCACGCACTGCTCCTTCGTCACCTCTGCGTACCTCTGATTAGGGCTGAAATACAGTCAAATGCTCAGATCTGAACTTGCGCTCGAGAGATCACCCTTCACAGATTCGCTTCCAATTTCTCTTTCATAGATCAAGCTTTTAAACCGAGAACCCAATAGATCAGATCTTAAGATATTCAACCCAAAAGCATACTAAGCCAAATGATCTCCTTTGCTTTATATAGGCAAGCTCTTCCTCAAATCAAGGATCATGGGGCTCAATAATAATAATAAAATAATCAATACCATGGATCAAAACCATGATAACCCAAAACTGTTGGCTAAATACCATGAGAAACCCCCACATTTGGGCGCTTAACTGCCTTGGAATGTGTGCACTGGGGTACGCACCCCATGAATGGGTGACCCGCGTATTTGGACGCAGTCCCTGCACGGCATACCTACGGGTACGCTCCTCCTGAACTGTTCTCCTACGTACTTCTTTATTTTCATCAAAATGAGAGCCATGCTTTGGGTGTTGCCATCAAGTACAACATCTGAAACATATAATCATACCAGAACCATAATGCCAACAATCTCCCCCTTTGGACTTGATGGCAACCTCAAAATCTTCAGCTTCATCTCCCCCTTTGACATCAAGGGCAAAGGGTTATGCTCCCCCTAAGAACATGCTCCCCCTAAATATGAACCAGATATGCAATGAAGAACCATAATCCACCATGAAAGAGAAAGAGACATATTGCAGCTACCTCCTTCTGCACATCATCCATAATGCC
>APFE030009541.1:10986-33446 GCA_000404065.3 Pinus taeda
GCGCGCACTGGAATGTTTTTTTCTTCCATGACTCACCCAGTTCCCTGAAGGAAAAATCCCATAAAAGCAGTCGGGTGTCGTCTTTTCTATCCAAGACAACCCAGCTCAATGGTTATTTTGGGACAATGCCAAAATCTCAGAAGGTGTCCACATACGACGCATATCTTTTCTCCCCCCATCTATAAATGCCTGTCTCCCCACATTGAACATGCTAGTGCTAAGAGTTAACAAGTTAGGGAGAGTGATAGTATGAGCTAGAGAATTCTTAAGAGCTGAAAGAGAGGTTATGCTGCCGGATTGTTGAGAGAGAAAGTGACTTTGCAAGACATGTTAGACTGCTGACCCAGCTGGAGGAGATTTGCAACATCAAGCCTTAAGTGGTTGTAATTCTTCTCTCTTTTCTATTGAATGATAAGTGATTGTTATTATGGTTCCATTCACATGTTCTATTGGTGATATTTGAATTATATCCTGCTTGACTGATATATAATTGTATGATATCGGATTTTACGCTTGTTTTAGGCTGTTCTTCATTTGTACAGGTGTCCATGCGTGGAGCGCAAGGATAGTGACCGACCATAGCTAGAGGACAGGAGCGACACTTCTCCCACAGCAAACAGCGTTGGATCCCAGGTTGGTCTCCCTGATCGACTTCTAAATTGTACAATTAGGAACTTGCATGCAGCGTGTATGATTGTTGCTAGACCCCTGTGGGGCTAGTGGGATCGCCTCTGTCCGCAGAGGGGATTTACCTCCGCAACACCTAGGGTCATAGATATATTTTTTTAATACTGATACATGAAAAACATTGTGAACCCGGATATGGCTTGGCAGGGCGAGTTGTCATCCCAATGGTCCGACTCTTGCCAATACTTGGAAGGGTCCGCAGTATCGGGGTGCCAGTTTGGCACACCTGCTCCACTGTAATGTACTCTTTTTGGCTTGAATTTTGATGTAAACATGGTCTCCAACTTGGTATTCCTTAAATCCTCTTTTTCGATCCGCAAATTTTTTTGTCTGTCTAGAGCAGCTTTCAAATTAGCGCGCACCCTTTTTACCATGTTTTCCATGTCTTTAAGCATATTAGGCCCTAAACTCAACCTATCCTCTGGTCCACCCCAGTTCGAAGGTGTACGACATTTCCGACCATACAAAACTTCGAAAGCACTCAGTTGTGTCGAGGTATGATACCCATTTTTATACGCGAATTCTACCAAGTGTAGATATTTTTCCCACAGCATAGGTTGTTGCATTACATAAGCCCTTAACATATCCTCAACTACTTGGTTTACCCGTTCCGTCTGTCCATCGATTTGGGGATGATATGCTGTACTGAAGTTCATCTGAGTTCCCAATTCACCAAATAACATCCTCCAAAAGGCTGATGTGAATTTCACATCACGATCTGAAATTATTGTTTTTGGAAGTCCATGTAACTTGAACACATTCTGCATAAAGATATGAGCAATCTGTGCAGCCTTGTACGTCGATTGCATAGGTATGAAATGTGCAGCTTTACTCAACTTGTCCACTACCACCATAATGGAATCGTTGTTCCTTTTTTTTTTAGGTAATCCAGTGATAAAGTCCATGGAAATGGTTTCGCATTCCCATAGTGGCTGGTGGGGAATTCATCCAAAATCAAATTTTTAATACTGCTTTGGTTTGGTACATATATCCTTTTTTTGTAGTACAACATACCTGCATCATCTGAATCATATTCTTGGTGGCCTTCCTCACTATCGGACTGTTGTAATTGTTGTTTTATTTGCTGGTATTCAACATCCTGTTCTGTTGTTTTTTGTATTATTTCCAAAAGAGAACTTTTCCAACTACTGAGGGAGATTTCGTATAAGTTTTGTACCTTTCGACTTAAGGCATCTGCCACTCAGTTTTCCTTTCCTTGCAAATGTTTAATATCAAAATCAAAGGAGCTTAAAATTCCATCCACCGAGCTTGCCTTACGTTTAAAGTGGGTTGGCTGAAATAATTGGTTAGGCTATGGTGGTCAGTCAACAATAAAAACTTCCTTCCCATAAGGTAATGCCGCCACATCTTTAAGGCATGTATAACAGCATCCAACTCCAAATCATAAGCAGAATATTTTTGTTCATGTTCTTTTAACTTTCTTGACTCATACGCAGTCACTTTACCTTCTTGCATTAAGACGCCTCCCAACCGTTCCTTTCTTGCATCAGTACATACCACGTAGTCTTTGTCAGGATCAACTATACTCAAAATAGGCGCTGAAGTAAGCAGATGATTCAATTGCTCAAAGCTTCTCTGGCACTCTGGGGTCCATTGGAATGCTCTTCCCTTTTTCTGCAAGGATGTGATAGGGAATGCCATTTTGGAGAAACCCTCCACAAATCGTCTATAATACCAGGCTAATCCCATAAAGGACTGGATATCCACAACATCCCTTGGTACAGGCCACTCCATTATGGCCTTTATCTTTTCTTGATCTACAACAATCCCATATTTGGTGATTATGTGACCCAAGTACTAGATTTCTTCCTTAAAGAAATCACATTTACTAAACTTAGCGTATAACTGGTGCTCTCAAAGGGTCTGTAGCACCATTCTAAGGTGTTCCTGGTGCTCTTCGACCGTGCGGGAATATATTAATATATCATCAATAAATATCAGCACAAACTGATCCAGATATTGATGAAAAATGTTATTCATTAAACACATGAAAGTGGCAGGGGCATTAGTTAACCCGAAAGGAAGTACCACAAATTCATAATGCCTGTACCTTGTTCTGAAGGTCGTTTTAGCAATGTCCTCTTCTTTAATTCAGATCTGGTGGTAGCATGATCACAAATCAATCTTAGAGAATACAATTGCACCTCTCACCTGGTCAAACAATTCGTCAATCCGCGGTAAAGGATATTTGTTTTTGATGGTCAGTTTATTTAACTGACAGTAATCAATGCACATTCGAAGGGTTCCATCCTTTTTCTTGACGAATAATACTAGGGCTCCCCAAGGAGACACGCTAGGTCGAATATAGTTTTTATCTAGTAATTCTTGCAGTTGCATTTTCAATTCTGTTAGTTCGGGCACACTCATTCTGTAGGGTGCTCGTGACACTGGAGCTACGCCCCGACAGCAACTCAATAGTAAAGTCTATATTCCTTTTTGGCGGTAGTCCGAGAATTTCCTCCGGAAATACATCTACAAACTCTCGTATTATAGGAATATTATCTAAGGTAGTTGTTTTGTCCTTGGAATCCGCATAACCCACTTGAATAACATACATTTGGCACCCCTTTCGGATACATTTTGCTAGTTAGATTGCGGTTATTGGTCGGACCTGCACTGGTCACTTAATTCCTTGCATTTCTTTTCTAGCTCCATGCTGATCTTTATAATAAATAATCTTGGTTTTACAATCAACTAACGACCAATGTATTTCCAACCAATCCATACCAATTAAAATACCATATGAACCGAGAGGGAGTACATTCAGATCATCCATTACTTGTTGTCCAGCTATGGTAAAAGAAAAATCCTTAATTTTTGCTGTTACTCGCCTCTTGGCTCCCGTAGCCAGTTGTACTGGCCATGTGTTTTTGAATTTAACAGGCTGTAATTTACAGCATTCCACTATATTTGGACTCACATAACTTAATGTATCCCCTGGGTCAATTAAAACAGTTATAGTAAGGTCTGAGATCTTACCTTCAAATTCAACCATGGTTGGTTGATATTCCGCCTATTAATCATCCAAAGCTGCATTAATTCTGGGTACGCTACGTCCAACTTCGCCAACTGTTGAGGCTTCATGGATTTGGGATAGTTGTTCTGTTCCCTTCCGTTGTGGACAATTTTTAACATAGTGTGGTCCCCCACAACCCCAGCACTGTACCTGAGGTTTGGCTGCCCCTTTGCTGTCCAGCCTTGCATGTTGTTCGTTGATTCTGGATTCATTTCCTATTTTAAATTTGGATGCAGTTCTGGGTATACTTCTGCTATTTGGTCCTTTTCCATTTCCCTTGCCAATGCGACTTCCCTTATTGTGGCCGATTGACTTGAAGCCCTTTTTCTCATTCCATTTCCTGCCAGCAGTCTCCCCTTTTTTTTTACTTTGTTGATAACAGATCATGGCTTTACGAATAGCTTCGCCCATCGACTTAGGATTATCAAATTCAATCCTCTCCCGCATATACGGTGGTAGACTGCTAACAAATCGTTGCACTTTTTCCTTTTCCTCTCTTATGTATGGCACATAACGGAGCAAGGAGGTGAAACGGGTAATAAATTCATCCATAGTCTGCTGTCCTAACCGCAAACCATGGAATTCTCTTGCCTTTTCATCGTAAAAACGTTCAGTTAAATATCTCTCCTTAAAGTACCTTTGAAAATTTTCCCAAGTAATTGTTTGCTGCGTCACTCCCTTTACTACCTTGACTTCCTCCCACCATAGAGTGGCCTTTCCTTGTAATTGAAAAATAGCCAACCGTGCTTTAAGGTTATGGTCATAATCGTACAACTGACAATACTTATTCATGTTAATTAACCATGCTTCCGCTGCTTCTTCCTGTTCTCCATCAAAGTGTGGTGGCTTAATCTTGCGGAACTCTCCTTGCAACTCCATCTCTTGTCTCTTTGATGTTTGTTGCTCAAATGCGTTTTCAAAACGTTCCTCTTGTTCTTCGGACCTCTCCGGGGGTATATGATGGTTCTGTTCTTCTGACATTCTCTACTGCTCTGTGCTAGGATTAACTGGCGGTTGGTTCTATCTATCGGACAAGCTTTTTAAAATTCTTTCCTGCTCCATTGTTAATCGTGCATTGTCTTTTCGTAAACGAGCCATATCATTCTTAAGCTCTTGCACTGTTTCCAAAATTGCTTGGTTTGTAACTCTGGCTTCTTCCCCAAGTTGTACCCACAGCTGAGGGTTGTTTTCGGGACCATGTGCCCCTTGTCCCACTGCATATCTGCGAGATGTACTATATGTCCTTCTCATACTGTAGTTCCCTGGACATTCTGGTCCTGTGCTTGATCATAAAGTTAAATAAAAACAATGAGGAAACATTAGCATGCTAGTAGTAATTAAATGATTAGATATATATATAATTTCTATCATTGATGCGTTTCTATATGACACTATTATTCATCTTTATTTTTATTATATTTTGTTTTCCTAGAGGCCTTAGTTTTCTAACTGGGCTCTGATACCATATTTCACAACTCCTATTACCCGAAACAATTGGTAAATAATTTTTTTTTTGAATAATATTTACATTAGCTAGCACGGTGTACATGTAAGGTCATATAATATGGTTAATATTATGGTCAATCCGGCTTTATGATTATCCCTTGACTTGGAAAGCGGAGGTTACGTACCAAGTTAAACTTGGTAGTACACCAGTTGTTTGATTTTTCCCAAAGTATTAATGTCAACTGCCGAGGGCGTGACATGTGGATCTCCCTCGAGGTCTACTTACTCCTTCTGCGCTGGCAATTTCTAGGAACTGCTGTTGGCATTTAACTCTTCTGTAAGGATGTCGAACCTCGTGATTTTGGAAAATATTGACGGTATGAATTCATTCTTATCCATCGAATGATGGTAAGCGTTTCTCCAGTTTACAAGGCTCTGTCCTTGGCGTTCAATCCTCATTTGATGTGCGTTCGCCTCCAGAGAGCTCTCTCTGTCATGGCTCTGTTATGACTCCTCTGCAGATGAATTGCTACCGAACTCAGCTTGCCCCTGTTGTTCAATGGTGAACCGATACTGTAACTTGTTCTTACCGCCTATTCAGGGTGAGTTATACAGAGGTATCCTATATTTTTTTGTTTGCCTCTTTTCTTTTTAACAACGAGTGGATGTAGAGATGTATTTGCCTATTCTTTTCATTCGTAGGTAATACTGATACAGAGGGTTATTTGTTTACTTCTTCTGTTTAGAGGTAAGTTGTTGCAGGGGTTTATTTACTCATCCATTCAGCCCGATATCGAGTCTAGGGTTTCGATTTTCAACATACGTAACAGTATTCCTTTGTTCTCTTATGAATTTTTGTGATAAGTTTACAACAGTCTAGGAAAGAGACTAACTAATTTGTCTTTGTATTGATAGGTCTGGAGTCATTCGGTGCCGCAGAGGAAGGGTAGCTGTCTGGTTGCTTATATAACAACCACCCAGGTGAGTCGAACGATCCTTATGTCACCCGGCCAATGATTAACAGGATGCCGGTTCCACAGCACGCCGATTCCACAGCTTAACCGGATTCGTTTTATTGAAAGGTTTCTTTATGATAGTATTCAGAGATTGCCATATTTGATTCTCGGCTGAGACAGTCATTTATAAGCTTCCCTTATTTGGGGTTTCTATCCTTGTAGAGCTCGAATGTTTGGATTACTGTGTAATTTTTTTTATTTACGGACTCCCATCCGGTGAATTGTAACTTAATGTATTATAACTCAATACTAGCTAATTGAACAGTTAAACTGGCCGAATTTTTAAGAGTATCGATGGTATATTTAATTACAGGGATTTGACATCGGGTTCTAACCTGTTTTCACGTTCTTGTATAAAGTCTTTTGTTAATAATAAGTTTGGTTGATATTTCCTTTTGAGTTCTTGATTTTTCTCTGCAATGATTAAATCCCGAGCCCGGGTCTTAAATACTTAGGAAGTTCTATGGATTCGCCCTTATGGGTCTCGGCATAGAGGTAGCTCTTTTGTTTAAAATCGTTCATTCAAATAGTTACACGACTACTCTTTGTTAACAGACTTGCGCACATTTGCTTTGTGGCGGTGTTTATATATATATCATAATGCACAGAATTAATGCATTGAGAATAGCTCTTGTTTTAAAGGATTTTCATTATTGGGATTTCATTCACTCGAAATTTGACTATCTGTCATGACTGTACACATTAATCGATTTGGTCTTCTTTCAGTAATACAAGTTGCCTTTCAGGTTTTAAATGTTTTGTCTAATACTGGAAGAAACGATACCTTGTGTATGCATGGACCGAATAATGATGTATCCAGGTTCTTGCAAGTTATTTAGATATTTCTTCTCAGTCATATTTATCTTATTGAAGTTCTACAACTGTCAAAACCCTCTAATTAAGAAACTAATAACCCAAAAAAAAAAATTCTTTTACCTAACCTTTTTATGCCATGGAGGAATAACTTAATCACAAAGGGTAAATGTTATAATGTTATACCGCATCCATTAAATGGTAAAAACTACAATGTTACGACCCATACATTAAACGATAAATATTACAATGTTATAATCCCACCATTAAACTTGGCGGCAAAAACATATGGCGTTATAGTTGATTTTTAACTCAGCACTGTCTTGGCATATGAACGTATTTACTCTCCGTATGGCTGTGCTGACAGCGAACCTTAACAAATCCTGCCACTTAAATGTCAATGGTTCGAGAGGTGGACAACTGGTCCTACCTCCGGTACTCCACCATTGATCCAATCATTGATCTAAAGGGTAGTTGGCTGGATTTAATGCTGCGGCTACTGCAGCGAGCTCCTTGGGATTACTACTTGATCAATGCTGAGGATTCACCTTGGAAGATCGAATGATACAGAAAACACTTGCCATTTATACAGGTTGCCTTAGGGTTTGAGGGTTCATTTGTTCATCGATCAAGGTTTGCAGAGCCGCGTTCTCCAGGGCGTCTGCCTTTCCAACTATGCCACCATAGTGTAAGCCTGCTCGGCTGCAGACGATGCAACCCTCAACATTATGTTCTGAATATGTATGCACAGGCTGTGCGGAAGGTGATGCCGCTTCCAGATTCTCGCTCTAGACCTTTCAACGTCCATCAGTTAAACCCTTCCCTTACGGGAGTTTCATATTCGATTTTTTTTTTTGGTACGCATGGCAATTATATTCGGATTATTTCTCATTCGAAAGGATTTTTCGAACATGTTGAAACCCTACGCAGAGGCAGGGGATTACAAGGTTACCTTTACTGAAGGAACGAATTCCAGGTAAGCACTCATGATACCCGAAAGGAAACTATTTACTCAGTCAGACCTCGAGTCGAAATTAATTTTTATCTCTTTCCTGTCAGGGACTTTTCCATTTTCTGTTAATGGTATGAGCGGACATGGTGTTTCTGGCCAGGGAAACCCTCCGTAGATCGATACCCTGGTTTCTACCCTTAAGGGTTTCACCATAATTGCCGAGTGGCATTCCTATAGCAGTTCATTTTTTTGATAGTTATAATTTTTGCAATGTAATTCTTCTGGTTATTCTTTTTCTATTGGAACTATATGAGGAGAATCACTTGGCGTATTGCTGAGTTTCTTTTCCAACCAGTTGCGTCATTTAAATACATTAAAACAGAATTGTGAACTGTTATAGTTAAATGTATATTCGGTACTGCGGAGGTTCAAACCCCAAGCGATTATTTAGCTTCTGGGTTCTTTGTTTTGTTATATATAAACTTCTCTGAGACTGTACTTATCTTGTCGGACTTACCCAGTTCCGACAGGAGGTTTAGTTTGCATATTGAATCTGGTCGTATTAACGCTGCCTTCTATATAAACCATGTTTCTGTTGTTATCCTTTGAATATACCATGGTTCTATTGTTATTTCTGAAGAACGAGTTTCTCTCCTTGTTCGAACTACTGTTTATGGTTATACATATATATGTTTGTCTACAGATATGTCCTAACTGTATTCGGCATGTTGATTCATTTCATTATATTAGTGCATATATTGACGGACTGAAAGTTGGGTTCATTTCTTACATATCGGTAAATGTGTTTATCTTCGGGTTTTACCGTAGACCATACCCAACCAATATATTATGTATTCTTGCTTATACAGATGATCTAATCGTAGGATTTACAGAGTTTCCTTCTCATAAACTAATATCTTGGTTCAATGTGAAGTGCTATTTAACTGTATTACTATTTACGCCTTTCTTTTATTTTATTGAACAAATCTTTAAACTCTTGTCCGAGGTTTCCTATACAGACTCAACAGTCACTGGTTTACATACTCTAATATAACAGTTGTCCTAGCCTTCATCATGATAAAGACGAATGTATTATATATCGCATGTAATATTTCTAATGGTTCGGTGAACATAATGAAAACCGTTCTCACAGTGATTTCCACCATGCTGGTTGTCATTCCTAATTATTTTACCCAGAAGGTCTGTTACTACTTTCTATGTTACTCTATATGGTTACAGTTATGTAATGGACAGCTTATTTCCTTTTCTGTAATAAAATTTTACAGTGTCCCGTTATCATTTGTTCTATTTTGTAAAGGGATCCCATACTGAATGGAAAACTAATTCCAATAGTTCTTCATTCCAGACAGAGTATAATTATACTCCAGCGGATACCCTATAGCTAATTGTCACAATACTCTGTTCCTTGATTTACAGTTTACCAATATCTTTTAAGGAGAATATGGAAATTTCTCAGATAATATTAAAGTCATGATTGTACTTACCTGTAGTTGCAACGCTCACAATCTTCTGTGCTTCTCCAGAATGGAGAAGATTGTCTAATGCTTGTTATCCTCCCAACCACGAGATCAGTCAATCCAGACTGAGTCTCTCCCCCAAGCTCATTTGCCCGGCCATAGCCTTCAGCAAAGTAAAGCACCTCTTGTGCCTGTGCTATCTGGTCCTCACCAGACGTAGCACTCTCCTTTCTGCTTCCAGTGCCATCTTTTCCTTTATTTCCCCATCTGTTCCTCAACAACCCGAGCCTTTTCCTTTTCCCCTTTTTTTTCTAGGGAATGAGGAAAAGCAGTTAGGGTTTCCCCTTACTTACTGGCAACTGTTTCTTTTATTTTAACAAGAAAGGAGTATAACTTTCTCATAAAATTTATTATATGTAATTATTCAATTCACATTCAATCATTGAATTAATAATATTTTCATCATTTTTTAGAGAACAATAATCTTTGTTCCGTATTTACCGATAATAGTAAATCAGAAAATTTATTCACATAAACTGTTTGGTCATTACATCTCTTCCCCCTGAGATTGGACACCGTCTCGGTGTCTTCCAGTCATGAACAGATCTGGATAGGTTCTCTTCATTAATTCTTCATCTTCCCAAGTGGCCTCCTTAGGCACGAAATGTCGCCATTGTACCTTAACTTGGGTAATAACTCGTTTCCGCAACTGCACTTCTCTCCGGTCGAGAATGCTCAGCGGTTCGACCAGAACCTCTCCTTCCGGTTCGACCTGCAATACACAATTCCTTTAATTAGTTTTCTTTCAAATGGAATTCTTGCCAAATTTTATTGTAACAATAACCCCACCTGTATATCCTTCCATCGGATTACATGTTTAGGGTCATACACATATTTCTTTAGTACTGAAACATGGAAAACATTGTGGACTCGGATGTGACTTGGCAAGGCAAGTTGGTAAGCCACTGGTCCAATCCTTGCTAAAACTTGGAAGGGTCCACAATATCGGGGCGTCAATTTGGCACACCCACTCCACTATAAAGTACTTCTTTTAGCCTGAATTCGGATGTACACATGGTCCCCAACCTGGTACTCTTTGAACCTTCTTTTTCGATCGGCGAAATTCTTTTGTCTATCTTGAGCAGCTTTCAAATTAACACGCACCCTCTTCACCATGTCTTCCATTTCCTTAAGCATTTCAGGTCCTAGACTTAATCTATCCTCAGGCCCTCCCCAACTGGAGGGTGTACGGCATTTTCGGCCATACATGACCTCAAATGGGCTCATTTGCGTAGAGGTGTGATACCCATTGTTATATGCAAATTCTACCAAATGTAAATATTCTTCCCATACTGTGGGTTGTTGCATGACATAAGCCCTTAACATGTCCTCTACCACTTTGTTCACCCGTTCCGTCTGTCCATCAGTTTGAGGATGGTACGCTGTACTGAAATTCAAGTGAGTTCCTAAATCAGCAAATAGTGTTTTCCAAAATGCTGATGTGAACTTCACATCATGATCAGAAATTATTGTTTTCGGAAGTCAATGCAACCTGAACACATTCTGCATAAAAATATGAGCAATTTGTGCAGCCTTATATGTGGATTGTACAGGTATGAAGTGTGCAGCCTTACTCAGTTTGTCTACCACCACCATAATTGAGTCGTTGTTTTTCTTCGTTCTAGGTAACCCAATAATAAAATCCATGGAGATGATTTCCCATTTCCATTCGGGGATGGGTAATGGTTGTAACAAACCTGTTGGATGCTGATGCTCAACTTTAATCTACTGACACTCTAAACACCGTGCCAAATACTCGATAATGCTTCTCTTCATTCCTGGCCAAAAATATTCTTTCCGGATTGCAGTAATCATCTTCTGATAACCCGGGTGGCCCGCGTAATGGCTGATATGAAATTCATCCATAATTAACTTTTTAATTCTGCTCTGATTGGGTACATATAACCTTTGCTTGAAATAGATTAATCCAGCATCATCTAATTCATATTCTTGTTGGCTGTCTCCTTTAGCAGGTTGTTGTATTTGTAGTTTAAGCTGTTGATATTCAGTATCTTGGTCTGAAATTTCCTTTATTATTTCCAAAAGGGGACTTTTCCATTCACTAATGGAAATTTCATAAAAAATTTTCACTTTCCGGCTCAAAGCGTCGCCCACTCTATTTTCTTTTCCCTGCAAATGTTTTATATCAAAATCAAAGCCGCTTAAAAAGTCCACCCACCGCGCTTGCCTAGCGTTTAAAGTAGGCTGGCTAAAATAGTTGGTTAAACTATGGTGGTCGGTGAGCAGCAAATATTTCCTACCCATAAGATAATGCCACCACATCTTTAGAGCATGTATGACAGCAACCAACTCCAAATCATAAGCAGAGTATTTATGTTCATGTTCTTTTAGTTTTCGAGACTCGTATGCAATTACTTTGCCTTCTTGCATCAAGACCCCCCCTAATCCCTCTTTACTTGCATCTGTACATACCACATAATCTTTATTAGGACCAGCTATACTCAAAATAGGTGCTATGGTGAGCAGATGTTTCAATTGATCGAAGCTTTTCTGGCAACTTGGGCTCCAATGAAATGCCTTTCCCTTTTTCTGTAATGAGGTAATGGGAAAAGCCACTTTAGAAAAGCCCTCCACAAACCTTGCATAATATCGAGCTAATCCCATAAAAGATCGGACGTCTGCTACATCTTTTGGTACAGGCCACTCCATTATGGCCTTTATCTTTTCTGGGTCCACTGCGATTCCATCCTTTGTGATTACGCGACCCAAATATTGGATTTCTTCTCTAAAGAAATCACATTTACTAAACTTAGCGTACAACTGATGCTCTCGAAGGGTCTGTAATACCATTTTGAGATGTTCATAATGTTCCTCGATGGTGCGTGAATATATTAATATGTCATCAATAAATATCAGCACGAATCGATCCAAGTAATGATGGAAAATGATGTTCATTAAACACATGAAGGTGGCAGGGGTGTTAGTTAGCCCAAATGGCAAGACTACAAATTCATAGTGGCCATACCTCGTTCTAAAAGTTTTTTTAGTGATATCTTCTTCTTTAATTCGAATCTGATGGTAGCATGATCGCAAATCAATCTTACAGAACACCGTCGCACCCTTCACTTGATCGAACAGTTCATCGATTCGTGGTAAAGGATATTTATTTTTGATGGTCAACTTATTCAATTGTCAGTAATCGATGCACATCCGGAGGGTTCCGCCCTTTTTCTTGAAAAATAGTACTGGGGCTCCCCATGGAGACATGCTAGGACGAATGTAGTCCTTATCTAGTAACTCTTGCAACTGCATTTTTAATTCTGTCAATTCGGGTACACTCATTCTATAGGGTTCTCGTGATACTGGTGCGGCACCTGGTACCAACTAAATGGTAAAATCTATGTTTCTTCTTGGCAGTAGACCAGGAATTTCTTCCGGAAATACATCTGTAAATTCTTGTACTATAGGAATATTGTTCAAAGAAGCTGTTTTATCCTTTGAATCCACATATCCCACCTGGATGGCGTAGACCTGGCACCCTTTCCGTACACATTTTACTAGTTGGTTTGCAGTTATCGGTCGAACCTGCACTGGTCGTTTAATCCCCTGCATTTCTTTCCTGTTTCCTTGTTGGTCTCTATAGTAAATAATCTTGGTTTTACAATCAACTAATGACCAGTATTTCTCCAACCAATCCATACCGATTAGAATATCATAGGAGCCAAGAGGAAGCACGTTCAAATCAGCTGTTACTAGCTGAACTGCTATAGTAAAAGAGCAATCGTTGACTTTAGTTGTTACCCGTCGTTTGGCTCCTGTAGCTAATTGTACCAGCCAAGGGTTCTTAAATTTAACAGATTGTAAATTACAATGTTCCACCACCTTTGGGCTCACATAGCTTAGTGTAGCCCCGGGATCAATTAAAACAGTTATGATAAGGTTTGAGATTTTACCTTCGAATTCGACCATAGTTGGTTGATATTCCGCTTGCCGGTCTTCCAAAGCCGCATTAATTCTGGGTATGCTACATCCAACCTCGCCAACTGTTGAGGCTTCATGAATTTGGGATAACTGCTCAGTTCCTTTTCACTGTGGGAAGTTCTTAATGTAATGGGGTCCTCCACAACCCCAGCACTGCACCGGGGGTCTTGTTGTTCCTTCACTGTCTAACCTTGGTTGTTGTTCGTTTACTTTGGACTCATTTGCAGCTCTAAATTTAGATGTGGTTCTGGCTGCAAATCTGTTGTTTGGTCCTTTTCCATTCCCCTTATTCCCATTGCTGTGATTTCCTTTGTTGTTTCCAACTTCCTTAAAGCCCTTTTTCTCATTCCATTTCCTGCTAGCAGCTTCCCCTTTTTGCTTACTTTGTTGATAACAGATTCTAGCCTTGCGGATTACCTCATCCATTGATTTTGGATTATCAAATTCAATTCTTTCCCGCATATATGGTGGTAAACTACTAACAAATCACTGTACCTTTGCTTTTTCCTCCCTTATATATGGCACGTAGCGAAGTAAGGATGTAAAACAGGTGATGAATTCATCCATAGCCTGCTGCCCCAATCACAAATCATGGAATTCTCTTGCCTTTTCATCGTAAAAGCGCTCAGTTAGATATCTTTCTTTAAAGAACCTTTGAAAATTATCCCAAGTAATGGCCTGCTCAGTGACTCCTTTTACAATCTTCACCTCCTCCCACCATAAGGTGGCCTTTCCCTGTAATTGAAAAATAGCCAACCGTGCCTTAAGATTATGGTCATATTCATAAAGATAAAAATACTTTTTAATATTGATTAACCATGCTTCAGCTGCTTCTTCTTGTTCTCCGTCGAAATGCGGTGGCTTAATCTTGCGGAATTCCCCTTGTAGTTCCACCCTTTGTCTTTTCGAGGTTTGTTGTTCAAATGCATTATCGAATCGTTCCTCCTGCTCCTCCGATCCTTCGGGGGGTATATGATGGTTCTGTTCTTCAGACATTCTTTTCTATTCTGCACTAGGATTAACTGGTGGTTGATTTTGTCTGTCAGACAAGCTTTTCAAAATTCTTTCTTGTTCCATTGTTAATCGAGCATTATCTTCTCGCAGTCGAGCCATCTCGTTCTTAAGTTCCTGTACTGTTTCCAGAATTGCTTGATTTGTGATTCTGGCTTCTTCTCCAAGTTGTACCCACAATTCTCGGTTATTTTCACGGCCAGGCACACCCTGCCCCATTACTGGTCGTCGAGGTGTATTATCTACCCTCCTCATGTGGCCGTCTTCAGAACCCTGATCCTGTACTTCATTAAAAAAAAAAAATCAAGGGTAATAATGAGAATGATCATATCACACTTCTAAATGTTTTGTTTTTTTTTTTTAATGCAGTGTCCTTATATATCATTGTTATCTTACCCAGAGGCCTCAATGCTGTAACTGGGCTCTGATACCCTATGTGACAACCCTCTAATCAAGAAATTAATAACCCCACAAAAAAATTTCTTTTACCTAACCTTTTTATGCCATGGAGTAATAAGTTAATCGCAAAGGGTAAATGTTATAATGTTATACCCCATCCACTAAACAGTAAAAACTACAATGTTACGACCCATACATTAAACGATAAATATTTCAATGTTATAATCCCACCATTAAACTTGGCGGGAAATAAATATGGCGTTATAGTTGATTTTTAACTCAGCACTGTCTTGGCATATGAACCTATTTACTCTCCGTATGGCCGTGCTGACAGCGAACCTTAACAAATCCTGCCACTTAAATGTCGATGGTTCGAGAGGTGGACAACTGGTCCTACCTCGGATACTCCACCATTGATCCGATCGTTGATCTAAAGGGTAGCTGGCTGGATTTAATGCTGGGGCTAATGCAGCGAGCTCCTCGGGATTACTACTTGATCAACGCTGAGGATTCACCTTGGAAGATCGAACGATACAGAAAAATCTCGCCATTTATACAGGTTGCCTTAGGGTTTGAGGGTTCATTTGTTCATCGATCAAGGTTTGCAAAGCCGCGTTCTCTAGGGCGTCTGCCCTTCCAACTATGCCACCATAGTGTAATCCTGCTTGGCTGTAGACGATGCAACCCTCGACATTATGTTCTGAATATGTATGCACAGGCTGTGCCGAAGATGATGCCGCTTCCAACTTCTCGCTCCGGACCTTTCAACGTCCATCAGGTAAACCCTTCCCTTACGGGATTTTACTATTCAAATTCTTTTTTTGGTAGGCATGGCAGTTATATTCAGATTATTTCTCATTCGAAAGGATTTTTCGAACAGGTTGGAACCCTACATGGAGGCAGGGGATTACAGGGTTACTTTTACTGAAGGAACGACTTCCAGGTAAGCACTCATGATACCCGAAAGGAAACTATTTCCTCAGTCAGACCTTGAGTCGAAATTAATTTTTATCTCTTTCCTGTCAGGGACTTTTCCATTTTCTATTAATGGTATGAGCGGACATGGTGTTTCTGGCCAGGGAAACCCTTCGTAGATCGATACCCTGGTTTCTACCCTTAAGGGTTTCACCACAATTGCCGAGTGGCATTCCTATAGCAGTTCATTTTTTTGATAGTTATAATTTTTGCAATGTAATTCTTCTGGTTATTCTTTTTCCGCTGGAACTATATGAGGAGAATCACTTGGCGCATTGTTGAGTTTATTTTCCGACCAGTTGCGTCATTTAAATACATTAAAACAGAATTGTGAACTATTATAGTTAAATGTATATTCTGTACTGCAGAGGTTCAAACCCCAAGCGATTATTTAGCTTCTGGGTTCTTTGTTTTGTTATATATAAACTTCTCTGAGACTGTACTTATCTTGTCGGACTTACCCAGTCTGGACAGGAGGTTTAGTTTGTATATTGAATCTGGTCGTATTAACGCTGCCTTCTATATAAACCATGTTTCCGTTGTTATCCATTAAATATACCATGGTTCTATTGTTATTTCTGAAGAACGAGTTTCTCTCCTTCTTCGAACTACTGTTTATGGTTATACATATATATGTTTGTCTGCAGATATGTCCTAACTGTATTCGGCATGTTGATTCATTTCATTATATTAGTGCATATATTGACGGACTGAAAGTCGGGTTCATTTCTTACATATCGGTAAATGTGTTTATCTTCAGGTTTTACCGTAGACCATACCCAACCAACATATTATGTATTCTTGCTTATACAGATGATCTAATTGTAGGATTTACAGAGTTTCCTTCTCATAAACTAATATCTTTGTTCAATGTGAAGTGCTATTTAACTGTATTACTCTTTATGCCTTTCTTTTATTTTATTGAACAAATCTTTAACCTCTTGTCCGAGGTTTCCTATACGGACTCAACAGTCACTGGTTTACATACTCTAATATAACAGTTGTCCTAGCCTTCATCATGATAAAGACGAATGTATTATATACCGCATGTAATATTTCTAATGGTTCGGTGAACGTAATGAAAGACATTCTCACAGTGATTTCCACCATGCTGGTTGTCATTCCTAATTATTTTACCCAGAAGGTCTGTTACTACTTTCTGTGTTACTGTATATGGTTACAATTATGTAATGGACAGCTTATTTCCTTTTCTGTAATAACATTTTACAGTTTTCCCGTTATCATTTGTTCTATTTTGTAAAGGGATCCCATACTGAATGGAAAACTAATTGCAATAGTTCTTCATTCCAGACAGAGTATAATTATACTCCAGCGGATACCCTGTAGCTAATTGTCGAAATACTTTGTTGCTTGATTTACAGTTTACCAATATCTTTTAAGGAGAATATGGAAATTTCTCAAATAATATTAAAGTCATGATTGTACTTACCTGTAGTTGCAACGCTCACAATCTTCTGTGCTTCTCAAGAATGGAGAAGATTGTCTGATGCTCGTTATCCTCCAAACCACGAGATCAGTCAATCCAGACTGAGTCTCTCCCCCAAGCTCATTTGCCTGGACATAGCCTTCAGCAAAGTAAAGCACCTCTTGTGCCTGTGCTATCTGGTCCTCACCAGATGTAGCACTCTCCTTTCTGCTTCCAGTGCCATCTTATCTTTTCCTTTCTTTCCCCGTCTGTTCCTCAACAACCCGGGCCTTTTCCTTTTCCCCTTTTTTTTCTAGGGAATGAGGAAAAGCAGTTAGGGTTTCCCCTTACTTACTGGCAACTGTTTCTTTTATTTTAACAAGAAAGGAGTATAACTTTCTCATAAAAGTTATTATATGTAATTATTCAATTCACATTCAATCATTGAATTAATAATATTTTAATCATTTTTAAGAAAACAATAATATATGTTTCGTATTTACCCATAATAGTAAATCAGAAAATTTATTCACATAAACTGTTTGGTCATTACAACAACATTATGAGGACATAGTCCTAACTTATCTGTAACGCTATACCCTGCATTTCCTGTTAGCATTTATTTAACTGGAAGAAATTTTACTACAATTTTCTTTTCTTTTTGTATCTGGTTGTGTAGTTTTTTACCCTGTTCCTTCTCTATCACAGGTCTCTCAATATATTTACCTGATCTCTAAAGGACTTATAATACTATTCATATTCTGTTACATTTTACTATGACCCATTTCACGGTGGTTACCTCCTTACAGATATTTTCTCCTCTTCAGATATCACTTACAGCCCTCCAGGTTACCCTCCTAACCATTGAGGAGTTACCTAAGGCTAGCAGACACCTCTAACTACCCTAGGTCTAATTGGGGTTTCATCATTATTAATTCTGTAACTGGAAGAAATTTTACTACAATTTTCTTTTCTTTTTGTATCTGGTTGTGTAGTTTTTTACCCTGTTCCTTCTCTATCACAGGTCTCTCAATATATTTACCTGATCTCTAAAGGACTTATAATACTATTCATATTCTGTTACATTTTACTATGACCCATTTCACGGTGGTTACCTCCTTACAGATATTTTCTCCTCTTCAGATATCACTTACAGCCCTCCAGGTTACCCTCCTAACCATTGAGGAGTTACCTAAGGCTAGCAGACACCTCTAACTACCCTAGGTCTAATTGGGGTTTCATCATTATTAATTCTGAACAGGACTCTCAACTGTTTCTCTTACAGACTACTGCTAAGTCCTTATTTTTCATTTTCTTTAACCACAATTTATTTATATATCTAGTACCACTACTGTGGTGCTTATTAATGATACAAACTTTATGAACAAGATGGAATCCACAGTCATACTTACCTGTGTTTTCGTTTTCACCGTTCCGTTTTCGCACTTCTTTTAGGTTTGGGAAAACTGCTTTCTGCTTGTCTATCCTCCCGTCCACAAGACTTATTAATAGAGTCAAGTCTCCCCACAAGCGTATTTGCCAGACCACTGCCTTCAGCAAATTCTTAGTGCACACCCTGTGCCATGTTATCTGATCCCTACCAGACTTAACATGTTTTCTTTTCTTTCTCCGTCCGTTCCCACAACAGCCCGGTCCCTCTTCCCATATTTTTCTAAGGAAGGAATAAAACAGTTAGGGTTTTTCTTCCCTTATTGACAACTGTTTTTTTTGTAAAACATTGTCAAGAAGAAGAATAACTTCCTTACGCGAAGTTACTGAATGTAATTTTTATTCATGCTCAAATTCTGCATTAATAACATTTCCAATTCATTACATAAAATAAACAACAATTCTTGTCCAAATGTTTTTTTTTTTTTACCTCCAAGGCTAATAACAGAAGAATTATGTTTTCTTTTTTAAACATTTTCAAGAAAAAGAATAACTTCCTTACGCCAAGTTACTGAATGTAATTTTTATTCATGCTCAAATTCTGCATTAATAACATTTCCAATTCATTACATAAAATAAACAATAATCCTTGTCCAAATGTTTTTTTTTTTTTACCTCCAAGGGTAATAACAGAAGAATTATTTTATGAATTACCGGGGTCATTACACTCTATGAGTCTAGTCATGCTTAAATATGATTGTGTTCATAGCACAAGACTCGATTTTCTTTCTTTTCATTCTTGTTTTCTATAATAATGCTATTTCAGAATGGATTGTTTTCACAAATTTCGCTCTTTTAACTAATTCAAGTATATTTACAAGATTTCATCCTTATTCGATGGATTGTTTTCACAAATTTCCCTCTTTTAACTAATTCAAGTATATTTACAAGATTTCATCCTTATTCTATTCAGAGTTTACATTTAATTGTAATACTATATTTCCTTTATGTTTTCTTCAGTCTTCACTGTAGAAAAAATCTAGATTTCCTTTATGATCTGTGGGAATTTATGGGATTGATTTATTTTCTTCTTTTAGAATAAATAATACATTTCTTATATTAATTATCCTACTTTGTACTTCATATGGTTATTTATTTTATAACTCAGAGTACATAGATTTTCATATTAATATGTTTACACAGAATAATCAAAACTACCCATTTAGATTTTCAGAGAAAATGCTTGTTAAGTGTCTTATATAATTAATCCCTACTACCATATGATAGGACTTCTACGTATATAGTATGAGAATTCATTTATCTGGGTTTGCGCTAAGTTCCAATTTTGATCTACAACCAGACCTCAATTTGCTTGGTGCTTTTCCTCCAACATTGAGACTATCATAACCAACTTGTCTCCCCTCGATTTGTTCCTGGTGTGTAGGAACTGTCTTTCTGAAACTACTATCTCTAGTTTACATCACTCTCTTTCTGAAACTACTATCTCTATTTTACATCTATCTTGTCCAAGCCATACTTAGTTTCAGACATCTCAGCCCAGGGTTTCCATTTTCTACAGTTTTTCTTCTCTCTTCTTGTTCTTCTCTCTTAATCTAAGATACCCATATCCTCTTGATCCTTTCTTGAGAATAAAACTTCAAGAAATTAGTTAGGGAGAGATAATTTCCAACCTAACTACTTGACATGTGAAAAAAATATTTATATATAATTGTCATTCCAATTTCCACATAAAGAATTGATAATTATATAACTTATAATAATATTTAGTTTGTTCAGTTTGCAGTAAATTAAATATTTACAATTTATTCTAGGTAATTATAGTTACTAATGCTTATTGCTTTTCCATAATTAGTAATCATGGTAATTTTTAAATGGAGCATGACTATTACATGATGTTCACCCAGCATAGACCAATATTGATTACCTATAATTATCCTAATTTTTAACATCTAATAATTGTTTTTTCATCACTGTAGAATAATGATTGTTTATTAAATGTAAAATGTGTAATTTAAATGTTTTATGCTTTTAATTTTTAAAATATATTTTTTATGATTTTTATTTAAAATTTATTTTAATATTTATTTTAATAAGAATACTTTTTATTTATTTACGACAGTTTTATATGACAGTGATAACTGAGTAAAAAGATATATATGGTCGGTATAGCAAAAAAGACAACATTTTATATGTCTTAACCTACGAATAGGTTTAACTAAAATCCTAATTTCTTGTTTTTTAAAACCACCATCCTTATTATTATTTTTTTAAGGTATTTTTAACTTTAACACATAAATTGTATTCAATTTAAATTTTATAGTGTGGTTTTCTATGTTTTTAATAGGATGCCTCTAGTTATCATTGCTTTGTATATATATTAACAAAAATCTATCTTAAATATGGATCTAACGTGAGCCGAGAGCGATCAAATTTCTCCACGTGAAAACTTCTTTATAGTGTAAAATACAATGCGTTATTTTCCATTGTTTAAAAATTATTTTTAAATGCTAAAATCTTATTTTTTCATGATATATACATAAAAAAAATTAAATGATATATAGTATATACACAATTAACATTAAAATATTTTTCATAACATGTACATCTAGACATTTTGACTCAAATTAAAATGGTTTTTTATTATTAACATATTTTTAAGTATATGTCAATATTAATTTGTATTAAAGAATTTTATGGATAATCAAATTACAAAAATTAAACATCTTAGTCACATTTTTTTTACTTCTAATTACTTTAAAACATATTCATTCTTTTATTATATCCAACATCATTTTTCTATTTAGAACATAATTTTTAACTTTTATTTTTATTTTAAAGGGGTACAAATGGATGGGGAAACTTACACATACCTATCATACTAGGTTGTAGAATGAACCTCTCGACTCAATAAAAACAAATAGTACATTGCTTGTAGAGTGAGCATAATTTCTCAATTTGTTTGTATTTTAACATTTTTACATACTTATTTTTTACTACATTATCCTATGGATCTTACCTGTGTCCATCTAATGTTCAAAACACACAAAAAATATCTTTTAATTTAGAATATGTTAGATTGTTCTCCTCTTTACATTGCCTTGTAATTACTAGTATTTATCATGACCCCTTGTTCATATGCTAAAAGGAAAAACTTACCATGTTCCTTATCTATACCTCTCTTTCATAGCAAGTCTATTGTCCAATTTTGTTCCCAGTAGATGTGATCAAAATTTATATGATGGCATGTTGTTAGCAACCTCCTATTGAGTTTCATCCAATTGATTAATATGGGAGGATTGTGCATTTATCTTGTCTTCTTCCCAATCACCAACAATGGTGATCATTACAAAGCCCTAATTGTAAATATTCAACATGTGTTATGGGGTGACATCACCCGTATCACTGCTTGTGAACACAACATTCTGAGTTGTAACTAGGTGACAAACAATTCCCCTAGTTTCCTTTACAATCAAGATAATGTTTCCAAAGGTAAATAACTTTCATGAAATTTCATTATAAAGAACTTGAACAATGATTGTTTCCAAAGGTAAATACCTTTCATGAAATTTGATTCTAAAGAACTTGAAGAATGCTTTTCTTTAATAGCATAGGTGAGTGACTTCTCCTCTAGGGACAAAATATTAAAAAGTCTAGCATATTTTCATGTTCTCTATGATCCCAATAAAGATAACAAATTATGTGTGAGTGAAGCACGAATGCTTCATTCAATGAGGTTCTAACATAACATGTCGATTCATGGCATAATCATAACTTAATACACATTTTTCGATTTTAAAAAAAAAAAACC